>JAOXNR010053499.1:0-14139 GCA_028571225.1 Parsonsia alboflavescens
TTTCTTGTGAGGAAGAGTGAGTTGTGGTGCAAAAGCTTTTCATAATTCTTCTTCTTAATGTGTTTTGATGTTAACAATCACAACTATATGGATTAGTATAAATATTTAACCAGTATGTTCCTCTAATTCACTACTATTTTGGAAAACTTTATAATCGGGCTTATAACAACTCTCCCATTTAACAGGGAAGATCCCATTGTCTATCATTCGATAACATGTACCTTCGATTGTTGTTGCATTATTTTTGTCACTTAATTCTATTATTAGCATATCTAATTATTCACTTGTGATTAATTCATAGCTCTCTTCAGAAGGGAATTGATCAACCTAATTTGACGTGGTTTTGGCTACAGGAAAAAGGAAGAATTCGAGTGTTGATGAGAGTACAAAAGGGCCGATTGCAAAAGCAATTTGTTTCGCTTCATATGTTACTCCTAATTGTGTATTGAAATTGACCATGAAAATAAATGACACATCTTTGGCTATAGAGCCAACTACAGACTAATTTATATGCATTGCAGAAGGATCAGCACACTGATTCAGCAAAGAATGAGATCTTCAAGTTTGCCATAGGTAGAGAGAGAAAGGGTTGTGTAAGGTGCAAGCGAAAGGGACCCTTTTGTCATCATTGAAGGATTCTACAACCAAAGTTATAGCTGAAGAAGTCAAGCCAATATGTTGTCAATTAGATGAAAATTGGCAGTGTGAGATAGAAAGGCTAAGAGAGGAATTCCAGCACGAGAAAGAGGAGTTTAAGAAAAAATTGAACCAAAAGATGAGTGAAGAGGTGAAACAACAAGTGGAGGAGGAAATGAAGGCTGTTTGGTCAAAAATAAGTCCAAACATTGCAGGTCTTTTACCGTGTACACCGTTCCCACCCTTGAGTGCTTCAAACACTTCATCGGGGGTTGGTTCCACAAGCAAAAGTCCTATAATCAGTGGTGATGCTTCGGATTATGTGGCTCAACACCATCTTGGCTTGTTTTCTTCAAATGGTATGCATTTTTAAAACATTTCACTTGCTTATGTTGTTTTTTTGTGTTCTAGACATGCAGTAAAAGGCCATGTGAAATAGTAAGATAAGTTTGGCTGCTTGAGTTACAAATCATGATAATTATATTATTAATACTTTTTAGTTTTTTGAACTTATGCCAAAAGAGAAATAGCCATGAATGATTTAAATTTGAATAGGGAAAAAATGACTAAGCAAGGAAGAATTAATAATTTTTCCCTTCATTTCTCAGACCAATTTATAGATCATTTGGTTTTAGTTTTGGAGGGCATAGTTTTTTTACTAACATGCAAATGAGAATGGAGTATAATTGTCCATTGGCAGATATAATCTCAAGCAACTCCGAAGTAATCCAGAATGTCTAGAACCATTTTTATAAAGCTTGAAATCATAAGTGCCATAGAGTTATGCTAAATTGATGAAGATAGACAGGTTTGGTAGACCAAGTATCACAAATGTTGTCTCTATTCTAAATTTATTGTATTGCATGCATTGTGGTATTGGCCACTATTTCTACAAAGGGTATGAATATTTAAAACATTTCACTTGTTTTTTTTTTTTTTTTTTGGGGGACGTGAAGCAAAAGGCTAAGATAAGTGTGGCTATCTTTGTTTAGGATAGTATTGGTTATACTTGGAAGTATTAGCTATGGTGTTACATTTTTTTTTTTTAAAAAAAAAGAGAATTTAACAAATATAAGTGGGCTACTGTAGTTTGTATTTTAATGGCCTTAGTCATTGATTGTCCCTTATTCGAATAGTTTTCATTTTATATAATGAATGTTATTGGTTCTTTTGATTTATAACTGATTTATGTATTCTTGTCTTTTGCATTTGAAACCATTGTGGTCTATTGTTTTAAGTTAGGAGAGTTGGCAATGTACTGTAATTTGATTCTCGTATGAGTATAAGGTTGATATATTGCATTACTTAGGTTAATTGTTGCAAATTATATTGATTTGTTTTTCCCTTTTAGGACCCAATAATCTATTTTAACTTCTCATGGCTATGTTTTGCAGGTGTCCTGTTTTGTGATTCTAACTTGCTATACTCCAAGGAGTGAGCTGAACAATAGTTATATTTTTGGGATAAGTTGTTGATTATATATTTAGAACAATAGTTTTTAAGTTTGTACATGTTAACTTCTAGGGTAAATGCTTTTGTTGATTATATATTTTTGCTTTTATAGATGCAAAGTAGGTTCCAAGATTGGCTCATTACTACTAAGGTGAATTAACTTAAATTTCCAGATTATCCAGTTTGGCTCTGCCACTTGTTCTAATTTTGTTGTTTCTTATTATCATGGCTTGTTCTTTTTGGTTGGGAGATTTGCTTTTTACAGTATTGTATATGCAATTTTCAATCTTGATCAGCAAGTTCTTCACTCCTTTTCTTCCTTTTTTTTTTTCATTTTCTTCCTATGCCTATCTCTCTGAAATGGTCTAATATTGCAAGAATCTTATTTTCCTTGGCAATTAAAGCTCAAATAGCCTTCCGTAATGGCTAAATAGAGCTTGCGGGAGTGCTTTTCTTTTTTGGCTTCAACCTAAAAAAAAAAAGGGTTCCTGTAACAAGTATTAAATTAAATGTTCTCTTTAACTTACAAAAATCAAAGATATGAACCGTTGGTTGATAATTTAAATCTAAATGTTATTCAAAAATGAATTTTGTCATGAAAAAAGCACATTATTATGCTCAATTTAAAAATGTTACCTTAATATAGAGAATGTATATTTATTTAGATATAAATTAGACTATGTCTAATATTATAAATAATTAATTGTATAGACATCTATATATTCGTTTATTTGAGTTAAACGATATTGATTCCTAAATATTTTTAAGAATAAAAATTTATAAAATAGATCATATTAATTCATATAATTAAAGGTAAACAAAAATATAATGGTATGTAACTTCATTTTAAAATCTTATATAAATATATATCTCTTTTTTTTTTTTATGGACTTGTAGTATATAATGCACCAAATAGGTCAAACTGTGATATATATATATGTCATTATTTGTTGCAGGCCGTTATATAAAATAAAAATTATATACAGTGGCTTCAGCACCAAGGTTTAAGATGCACCTTTTACCACAATCCGTCATTTATACATAGTTATGTATGATTTTGTTACACCCTAGACCCAGGTCAGGTTTGGGTCGAAATTCAAGCCTGAAAGTGTAACACGACAGAATTCATAGAGTTATCCTCATGAGCTCTAAGCATCTAATACTAAAGATTCAAACCAAAATGACTACATAATTTAAAACCAACAATTAAATCCACAAATATCGTCATTTGTAACTAAAAAAATTCCATGAGGACAATAAACCAAGATTACAAATACATCAATTACAAATTTCAAATCCTATCTTAACAAATATAAGGCATGCTCAACTAATTACACAACTATTCTTCGAAACGCTCATCTCCAAAGATTCCAAAAATCTGCACTAGCAAAATTTAAAATTAAAAAAAAATTGAGCTAAAAGCCCAGTGAATATTAGGCACACTCTATTTTAAAATACATTTTTAAAGAAACAATCAAAAGAAAACATTTTTAGAATATCATAAATCAGAATAATGAACAATTATCCAGATCAGAAAACTTTCACAAATCAAAATGTCTTAGATCTAGGCTCAAGAAAACATACAAACTTATTGGTTAGATAACTAAATTTAGCTCTAGTTTTTTATCCCGGTATGATGGTCAGACAGACAGAAGATTGTGATGTTTTTGACCACTTAATGGGTTCAAGCAGAAATAAACAGAACATGTTCTCCCAACAATCTGACATGTAATTCGAGCCTTAAACTAAAACATATTCCTTCAAATCAAATATTTTGTGTCCAAATTCCTTTGAAGTCGTTTAGAAAATTTGAAAAATATTTGAAACCATTCGAAAATAACAATTCAATATAAACAATATAAACAAGGATCAAAATCAAATCATGAATTTTTTAAATTTTATTCAATATAAGACAGTGTCTCTTAGGATTTAATTGGGAATTGTCTCTACGTTCTTTCCCAAATAAAACAAAATTGATCTCAAACCCTAAAGATTATAACTACCTATATACACCATTAAGGATCTCAAATAACTAATGACCCACATAAGACTTAAACCAATTGCGCCAAAAATGACCTTATTTATTTGGACTGCAAAATCAAGCCCACCATCTTGGGGTGGGGTATCACAGACGGTCTGTATTATACAACTGTACATATATACGATGACCTTGTAGCCTATATATAAAATTCCATACATGACAGTCCGTGGTATTAAAATGATCATTTGCAATGACTCCCTGGCCACCATAAAAACTCTAGTCATGTATGATCCAGTTTCTGGTAATGATTTTTATGACAATGTCACTAGTTCAAGTGGTTCTATCAATTCCTCTTGTGTTTGTTCTCCATAATCACTTTGCAGCTTAATTTTTAGAAGCTCAATTTCCCGGAAATTAGAAGTGAAAGTGAGTTACAGTATATAAGGAAAGAAAAATGTCTATAAATTAGGAATGCCATATAATATAAAGTGAACAGGCGGAACATAGATGAGGGAATGCAAACCTATACAATCATGTAGGACTTTTTGAAAAAAAAAAAAAAAGTAAGTGGAACTTGAATGAACATAAAATTAATTTTACACCATAAATGTGCAATACGATGATGTAAATCCAAGTGAGCAAAGGGAACGCCTTGATTCCATGTATTGTGTGAAAGATGGCAACATAGGCCTATTTAAGTATTTTCATAACTATGAAGTTTCACCTACTTTGATCTGCATTCTTAATTTCCTAAGGAAAAGAAAAAATAGAATACCTCACAAGGCTAGCCAACAGCAATGAAAACATCTAATGAGAAGCCAATTAGTGTAGAGAAATCATGGCCATCTTTAATATGGTCCAGTCCAATCTCAAGAAGTAAGGATGTCAACTATAGCAACAATTAGAGATCAGTCACAAATTCCTTAACAATTTAGACATGAGCAAAGTTCATACTCATTTAGTTATACTTTTCAACAATAAGAAAAATATTAGAACCAACACAACTATAATAGGAAGAATTTGCTTGACTCCACAGTCCTAACATGACAGCTGTAAAAGTGTTGTCATATTGAGGTCAATCTTCATTGATAGGGATTTTGGAGAGAATTAACCTAAGGCCTCAAAGCCTATAATATCAACTCTTAGTCTCCATATTTAAAAAGGAAAATAAATAGAAAAGAAAGATTAGATGTGAATAAAAACAGTCCTAGCATTTAAGTTTTGAGTTTAGGTTACACAATTCAGTCACAAGAAAAAAGAGCAAGAGAAACACAAAAATTTGCCTACCATGCAATAGAGATTAATAAATTTAAATTGAGAATGTTGATGTACAATCACGTATCTACCTGCAAACATCTTCCATCCAAATTGACATCTTCTCCATAAATTTTGTCCCTCACCCAAGCACTATCTACTTCCTTGATAATGGATCTCATATCTAGCACTTGTGCTTGAAAAGCTGCAAGCTCAATCTCCCGGGAATAAACATTGTTGTTATCTCTCGGCATCATGAGCATTGCAACATTCCAATCACGTTGAAAAGAACATAGTGAATACAATACTTGTTCAGCTTGGTTGACCATAATGAATGGCTTGTGAATCTCTTTATTTTTGAGATACAACAACCAATTGAAATTCGTCAAGATAATCTTGAGGTAATCTAAATTTAAACCATATTCTAGGTCTGCCCAATAGCAGCTAAACAATAAGAATTGTACGTCATTTCTATATCGTATTTAAAGATGTCAGTGAGGACCTCATAGTAGGCCAAATTATCAGCCATTGGATTTTTGCCTTTGTTGCTCACATAAATAATTGAACTAGCCTGACACAAAACCCCACTATTTTGGGTAGAAAAATTGGCTTCATGTACTTTGGTTCGAAATTGAAAGCCATTAATGTCATAGACATTGTAGTGCCACCCTTGGTTGTAGGGGCCACTTGCTAACCACCTAATTGAACTAGATAATTCTATATTATCTATATTGTTTGAAAAATGTAATGACAAAAATTAGGATTAAAAATTTAATATGAACCCAAATTGTATTGGAGGAAGGATTTATCATGAATGGGAAATATTACGAAGATGAATTGACATATTTTTTCAGCCATGTGTGGAATGTGGCAGAATGAATGTGTTGCATCTCGTGCAACCTTTCCCTTGCATTTTCCCTTGATATGGAAATCATGTGAATCCTACAAATTAAAAAGCAAGTGTTGTATTTAAATTCATTAAAAATATATAGAATTTATCTAAATATGTTAACATTAGGAGACTCACTCAATGGACCTAATGCCTCTGAATTGGCAAGCACCCATCGGTTTGCCTACATGAGAGTTATATGATCAAACACAATTTCAGCTCCCTTCGCAATTGGCTTGCCCATCTCAAAGTGCTCATCCTTATATCTAGATGGTCAATTTTCTTTGCTCTCCACATCATCCAAGTAAATAGATACAAAGGTCAAACACTCTTCCACGTGACACCCATTTGCAATTAAGCCCTCGGGACGAGATTGACTGTGCACATACCTCTTCAACGTCCTGAGTTACCTGTTTGAGCATGATAAACAACACGTTAATTACAAGTATTTTGTTTATAAAATAAGAATGGTATTTATAAAAGGGTATACCTCTCGATTGGGAACAACCACCTACATTGAACCTATCCCACAATTAAAGCATCTTCTGCTACACGTATTGGTAGATGTTCCATGATACCAAAGAAACTTGGGATACAAGTCTTCTCCAAAAGAGACAACGTTATTGCAAATCGATCTTGAAGTTTTTCTTGGGATCCTGGCTTGTTGGTCTTTGGACAAAGTTGTCTAAAACATGTAGCTATTTCAATTAATATCTGTGCAACATTCTTAGGCAAAGTCATTTGAGTGGCCAATGGAATTAACTATTGTAGCAAGACATAACTATCATGACTTTTCAAATTCCCCACTGTCCTTCTTTTAAGATTCAACCGAATTGAAATATTAGAAGAACAACCATCAGGCATCCAAAGATCCTTCAATACACCTAAAAGCCAATCCACTTCTAACCTACACATCGTGTAGGGAGCAAGTGTGAAAATATAACCAGAATCGAAAACTTTCAAAATAGTATGCAAAGTTTTTTTCATGTTCATGACTTCCAAGTCTTGATAGGCTTTGAGTTTATCATTTGTTCCTTTACTGTCTCCTAATATCATGTGTAACAGGTTATCGCAAAAGGTTTTTTCCAATATGCATTGCATCGAGATTATGTCTTATGAGGTTCGAACTCTAGTATGGTAAATCTGAATAGATACTTCTATTCTTCCAGTTGTAGATATTTATTCCAAACTTCTTTAAAATATATAGATGCCCTTTAATCAGGAATGCCCTTTATTTAGAAGCCACTGTTCTGTATAGCTGCGTAGGTCATATCAGGCTACACTAGGACCATCTATTGACTCTTCACATCTGTTGAGTTGTGAAAAGACATGATTGAAGATGTCATTGATAAGAAGTTGAAGGAGGGCACAAGTTACGAGAGGGGAGGTAGATATTTAGCCTCCAAGCTCTCAACCCACCCATACTTCACCTTGTGGTAAATCCCGCCTTTCCATTAGCTCTTCAAAGCTAAATTCACTACATGAAATGTTAAATTCAGGAAAGTTCCAATGATATTTTGTGTAAGCTAATTCATCTACAGTTGGTTATACTAAGCTTTTTATTGATTTCATTATTCCACAGGATAGCAACATGATTGTCATTTAACATAACTGTCTCAAATGTACATACCTATAGGTAATTATGGAGAAGACTGCCACAGGAGAAGCATAGGTTATTATTCTGCTTAGATTCGCTTTGGTTTAATATCTATGCTACAGAAAAGAATGACCATGTCTTGAAGTGGATAACGAAGAAAGACATCTTCACAAAGGAACATATACTGCTTCTAGTTGTTTTGTGTAATTTTCAAGTTTCACTTAATCTATATGTTATTTTGTTTACTTTACTTGCATGTGAGTAAATTTTCACTATGCAATCATTACTATATGATGTACACATGCAGGACACATTGGTCTTTGTTGATATTATGTGGATTCAATGATGATGCAGAGTCAAACCGGAGATGCATTATTCTTTTAGACTCACTACGAGAGAGTGGTAATTAGAGTAGCCTTGAAAGAATAGTTAGACGGTATTGTGATTGCACTTTTGCCATCTATTTTAAATAATCTTAAATACCCTTCCTACTAATTTTCTTTTTTTCTTGGATATATTGTTCTCATCAGGTTCATTGTTGACATACACAAGACGAAAGGCAGAGATATGGACAAAGCCACTTGCAACAAGATTCCAATGTTGGCCAAAGATAAATAGCTTGGCACTTCAAAAGTTAAATTTGAAAAGACTTATGTGCATATATAAAAGATTCATTGATCCTTCTTTGGTTGTAAGGTCCCGCAACAAGTGGGTGGCAAAGAATGAGGCTACTAGGTTCTATTGTATGCTTTCCTATTTATTGAGAGTTCTCTGAAGACATTTAGCAGGAGGGATTCAAACACTTTGAAAACTCTCTTGGCAACTTCCAACTAATAATAATCGATAGAAGCATGTTTATTAATGTTGCATTCTTCTTAATTTTCATTTTTCATTTGGTTTTGCCTAGGTTTGGGGGGAACGCAAAACAAGATTAAATATGATCAAACCCTTCATGTTTTAAATGCTTAGTATTGTGTTGGTCCACAGATTCTTAATCACGAGCAAGGCCATTTCATTTATTAATTTATGTAAGACAAAGAAGTTTGCATGACTAATTATTTTCTTTTTTAACTTGAAACTGTTTGCATCATGCAGTGGTCTACAGTTGATTACTTCAACAATTTTGGAAATGAACTAGACGTTACAGTGCTGATGATGGGATTCCTGTGGCAATAAATCGTGTATTGACAGTTGAGGATAATGTAGAGAAGGAAGTGGAAAAAATTGCCTCAAAATTGGAAACAGAAAAATAAACACCACCCGGTGTTATCCCATAGGTGTAGGGAACCGGATCCCGGTGTCATGGGAAAACGAGATCTTAAATCATAGGATTTTAAAAATTTCTACACAAATGGACGAGAACTATATCTTATTAATTTTAACAAATGAATCTCGTGATCTTGTCCTTCGAAATTGAATTACATCTGGATCTATTTCGTTTAAGATCTTCTAATCTATTCTCTCTTTGTCTAGATGAATAGAAAGAAAAATAGAAAATCGAAGAAACTGTGAGTGACGGCTTTCAAAGACCTACAAGCTTTTTGAAATTTTCTGCAAAGAAAAATCACGTCTGCAGTATTTTCTAGGGTCTAGGAATAATTGTTTAGTTTTCTAGTTATTATAGGATAAAAAATAATCCTATTAAAATAACAAACTTAGAATAAGGCTTCTTGATGGGTCAGAGCCCAACAATCCATCTATCTTATTATTTAATTAAAGATTCAATAATTAATTAATAAATTAAGGATCCAATGTAATTATTCTAACCTTTTATTTAAAAAGTCAATATGCTTATTTTATTCTTAACCCATCAATAATTAATCTCATGAACCTAAGTCCAAATTAATTATATGACTAATAAAATAATAAATAGTTGCCCCATTATTTTATTCAAACTCATTAATAATTAATCTTATGTACCTAAATCCAAATTAATGGTAAGACTAAAAAAAATAATTAATTAATTTTATTCAAATCTAAATAATTAATTCGGATTAATGAAATTCATAATTAATTTTTAATACTATTTAGAATAAAAAT
The DNA here is from genome assembly GCA_028571225.1 of Parsonsia alboflavescens. Classification (NCBI taxonomy): domain Eukaryota; kingdom Viridiplantae; phylum Streptophyta; class Magnoliopsida; order Gentianales; family Apocynaceae; genus Parsonsia; species Parsonsia alboflavescens. Next base: position 9,850 of record JAOXNR010053499.1, read on the forward strand.
AATTCCTTCTCGTATCTCCTATTTAAGAATGTCATAAAATCATTTATGAACAATAGAGCTGGATTAGGAACTTTAAGAAATAATGCTCATGGCTTTATAAAATGGTCAAAATATCCCCCTTTTTTAAAAAGAAAAAAAAACATCCAAAACAGTGGGGGGTTTGACAGACCCCTATATGTCTATTGCGAACTTAAATAAGAAATTGAAAAAAGAAGAACAATGCTGCCTTTTCTAACTACAAAATAACTCAATTTAACCATTATACTTCATATTTTTAAACAATTTAACCACTATATGGTGTTCTAATTGAAAAAACGTTAGAAACATAATCAATCTTCATTATCATATGACTTGTTATGTCACTAAAATTTTCTTTATTAGCTCAACTAAATGTAAAATTTTACACCATATCATTCAAATTTTGTATTAATTAATAAATAAATAGACGAAGAAATTGATAAAATGACAAAGGTTCTTTTAGTCTACATGAAAAATTCTATTAACATTGAAAGTTATATGATATTTTCATTAAAGATTGATTACATTGGTGATTATAATTCAATCCAATCACAATGCAGTGACTAAATTTTCTAAAAACGAAAAGTATGATGGTTAAATGGTTTAAAAACATAAAATTTCATGGTTAAATTTCGTGGTTTTGTGATTTGATTGTCAAATTGAAAAAAAAAAGACAAGTTATATGATTAAATTGTTAGTTAAGCCATTAAACAAGTTCGAGTGTGGGCATTTGAAGTCTATCTAAATTACGTAAGCCTTTCATATCTTTTGAGAGCGAAGTAAAGCTGTCAAGAAAACTATCAGTGGAAGAATGTATAACCAAATTGGTCAAATTATCTGCTACTTGGTTTGCTTGTCGATATATGTGCACCAACTGGAAAGATCCTTCTTGCAAGATTTGTTTGATCTTCTTAATTTGCAAGAGTGCTCCAACAAAACCTCCACTGCCAATGCGAACAACTCCTACAGTTTCTCTACCTGGATTCCCCTTTGATGCCCCATCTATATTCATGTTCAATGATTCCACATATCCACTTTGCCATCATAAAATTAAAACCTTAACGCACTGCCATAATTTCTGCTTCTGTACTCTGCCCAATACAGTCCCCAATTGCGGTAAATTATGAGCTTGAATGAGGCTCACAATATTACCCTCTACTGCTGAAATAATACCCCTCGAAGTACGATTCACTCCATCATACAGAAACCGACATCTAGCCTTCCATATTTCTCTGCAAATAAGAGTTGGATAAATGACAGCCTGAAATCCTAAATGAGGATTTGCCGTACCCCATGAATCCAGAAATAGAGTGAAAGAAATGTTCATATCCAAATCATTGCCTTCTCAGAAAAATGATGCCAAACAACACTTCATATTTGACATTACACAAATGTATGCCGAAGAGTTTCTTCAGCCTGCAAACAATGGCAACAAGATGTATCTTGAAATCCAAGTCTTTTTCGAACATCATCTAATGGCAAATAAGCATTGAACAATCGCCACATGAATATAGACCAAGTTGGAATATCGAATTTGTGCCAGAACCTTGAAATAGAACTGTCAGAATAGGCCAGATTGAAGTATTCCATGCAAGACGCCATTGAGAAATTTCCATCTGAAGACAATGTCCAAACATATTTGTGTTCATCATTAAAAAAAACAATCTGAGAAGCTTTAATTTTAGCAATCTTATCAGGAGGAGGCAGAGGACGCAATCTGTCCTTGTCCCAGTTTTCGTCAACAATTAAGTTACTTATTTGCATGTCTCCGTTTGTAACCAACAGAGAATCACCCAATTTACCATCTCCCAGAAATTTTCAAACCAAAAAGATGAGTCTCCATTACCTACTAACAAACAAATCAAAGCCTCGGCATCCTCTGGAGCTCTACATGGCCTTTTTCTTATCGGAGATCCTCCCACAAAGAAAGGATTGCCCAAAATGTACTCATATTTCAAGTGAAACTGTTTCCAGCACTATGAGCTTCTTGTTCGAAAAGACCAGCAGAGCTTCCCATCAAAAGATTTAATATAGTTGGCCAAGGAATGCAAACCCAATCCACCTTTATTTGTTGGACTACAGAGTTTTTCCCTACTGCACCAATGTCTTCTCCGTGAGCTCTCTGAATCTCCCCAGAAAAACTTTGCAATAGCACTTTCCACTTCCTGCGGAACCCTTTTTTTGGCGGATTGGTCACTGCCAAAGGATGAAAAACCATTGAAGAAAGTACCTACTTAATAAGAATTAAACGGCCTCCCATGCTAAAAAGTTTTGGCTCCCAACCCTCTATTCTCCTTTTAATTTTAGTCACCAATGCATGAAAAGAGATAATCTTCACTCTTCCAAGAAAAATTGGACATCCAAGGTAAGTAATCGGAAAATCCCTATATACACAGCCAATAACCTCCTCAACCAAGCTCTTCCTCCAAATTGATGAATTCTTTAGTAAATAAAAAGAACTCTTATTAAAATTGATTTTTTGTCCCGAAGCATCTTGATATAGACCGAGAAAATCCATAAGAACCCTCAATTCCTTCTTCATTCCTCTTGTAAATATGATCATATCATCAGCAAAACTCAAATGAGAAATTGGATAGCCTCTTCTTCCCGTTTCAAATTCACCGATTCTACCTTCCATGAGAAATCTATTTAATCCCCTCGGTAGAACTTCAGCCATGACTATAAAGAGAGCTGGCAAAAGAGGATCCCCTTGATGAACTCCTCTAATGATGCAAAGAGACCACAAATTTGACCATTTATAGTAACCGAGAATTTGTTAAAACAATGACAATTCCTCACCAAATTTATGAAATGTTCACTAAAACCAAACTTTTTTAATATCTCCAATAGAAACCCCTAAGAAACTCTATCAAAAGCCTTGAACATATCTAACTTCAACACCAAGTTTCCTGCCCTACACCTTTTATTAACAGAGGCTATTAAATCCTAAGCTAAGAAAACATTGTCCACAATCTGTCTATCACGAACGAAGCAAAGGAAATCTGCAAAGGAAGACAGATTGTCAATCTTAGGAATGATCTGCGTAGAGGTGAGAAATTGAGGAATTCTTGTTCCTGACAAATAATCACATTGATGTCGAAACACAATAGAAAATTGGCTAAATAGGAATTAGAATTCGATATAGGAATAAATATTTCTCTAATATGATTATCAAAATTAAAAATATATCAAATTCTGCTGCTAATGAAAACCTAAAACAATTTATACAAAATAGGAAATGTAAAAAGTACGAAAATGCTATTAAAATAATAGAAACTGCCTAAAAACTTAAAAGGCCCATCTAAATGACCTCGAAATGCTTTCCAAGTTCGTCAATTATAAGTGCATCATCCTCCCCTGCTAGGGAAAGATTCGCCCGCGAATTTGCTCTGTCTCCATCAATTTCAATCTCCTCAGGTTCTTCCTCATCTACATGGTAAGGTGACAAATCTACGATATTAAAAGTTCCGGATACATTGTACTCACCCGGCAACTTGATCTTATAAGCATTATCATTAATTCGCTCAAGAACTCTGAATGGTCCATCAGCTCTAGGTTGTAACTTGCCAAACCTGCTACTTGGAAAAAGCTCTTTTTTAGATGAATCCACACTAGATCACCCTCTCTGGAAATTACTCTTATCCTATGCTTATCCAATCGCTACTTATACTTCAAGTTCTACTTGTTGATCTGGTTATGAACCAGTGAATGCAGCTTTTTAATCTACTTGGCATGTTCATTTGTGTTTGAACTGAACTGCTTGTGAACTGGCAACGGTGTGAGATCTATAGGAGCAATTGGATTATGCCCATAGACTATCTAAAAAGGACTCTTTCCTCTAGTTCAATTCCATGATCAGTTGTAGGCAAATTCTTCTTGAGGTAGCACCAAGTCCCATTGCCATAGGCTATCTCCAACCAAACTTCACAGCAAGTTCCCTAAGCTACGGTTGACAACATCGGTTTGTGGCCGTGCATCGTAACACAAACAAATTAAACCTATCTACCAAAACTAATGCAGTTAGAGCAAGTAGGGTCGAACCTACAATGAATTGAACCTCAATTTAAAGAAAACCAATTAATATGTAACAAAAGGGGGAATTTCTGAAAGAGTTTATAAAATAAAATAAACAAAGAAACTAAATTAAAAAGGAGAATATAGATGACAAAGCTGTTAACAAGAAACAATCCGTAGATCAATTGCTAAGGGGTTAATCATTGATCAAATAACACAATTAAGTAGTTGATTTTAGAATTTGTCTTAGCGCTCAAA
>JAOXNR010053500.1:0-14135 GCA_028571225.1 Parsonsia alboflavescens
CCTTTTGTTACTTATTAATTGGTTTTATTTAAACTGAGATTCAATTCCCTGTGGGTTCGACCCTACTTGCCCTAACTGTATTAGTTTTGGTAGATAGGTTTAATTTGTTCGTGTTACGATGCACGGTCAATAATATGTGTTGGTCGACATTGCAGCTAGTGTGGAGTATGAAGGGTTATGATAACTATTCGCCGAATAGGTATGTTGGTCGTAAGATGGTGCTCTGTTATGCTCTTGTGATGGTATTGGCCGTCTATATGTAGAAGTGCCACTAGTGGCACTTTGTTGTCTTGGATTGAAAGACTTTCTTGGCTGAATGTTTGTTCCTATTGGTCGATTTTCATATCCGTCTACCCTGTATCCTTATGCTCACTTTTCTTTTTTGTAAGCTTCATCCTTGTCCTAGTTCACCTCGTCAACTTTAATGCATTTATACATTATGTCAAGAAGCTCCTGGATAGTTTTCAGTTGCTGAATTGTTAGCTTATGGGAATATGGTCTCGGTGCGATGGCGTTACAAAAGACTTCTATATATGTTTGCTCTGAACAACTTTTAACTTTCGTGGACTCATCATTGAACCGTCTTAAAATTTTTGCTAAACTTTTATTCAGGTATTGCCGGAGGTTATATAGATGAGCTGAAGAATTTTTGGGGGCACGTCTTGCTCTGAAATTCTGCAGGAATCTCACCATATGTGTGAATGATGTGATGGATTTTCCTTGGAATGGAAGAGTACTATTCAAAGCCCTTTGCTGCTAAAGTGTTTCCAAAACATCTGCATAATACCATATCATTGGCTTGATGCATGGCCATTAATATCTTATATGCGATCAAGTGCTCTTTTGGATCTGTTGTTCCTCTGTACTTATCTATCAGAGGTGGTTTGATGCCTTTTGGGAACTTAACCTTCTGGTATTACTCACATAATGGATTTTTGGCTTACATATTCCAATAGGGTATCAGTTGTTGATTCTTGGCCTGGACGATGCTCACTATTTGTTCCTTCAAACTCTTTATTTCTTTATTTATCTCTGGGTCTTTCTCTATGGGTTGATCAGAGAGAGTAATTATTGATCCTTGTGGAAAATAATTTTGTGACCCTAAATTTTGAAAAACTAGTGGAATGACATGATAAGACTGGAGAGGTTCTTGATATTGGGGTTGTTGTCCCATCGCCAGTGCAATGTCTTGGGCTGTTCTCATTTGTTGGCCGATAATGGGTATCGGTTGTTGTCCACTCAGAGGTGGAGTTTGTGTTTTTGATATCTCAACATCTTGCCTCTTCTGTTGTTTCTTCAATCTTTTCATGTTTTTGAGTCTCTCTCTTTCTTCAAACTCTTCTGAGCACATGTTTTTCGTGCTTGTTGATTAAGGAATTCTTTGAGTGCCTCTCTATGTTTGCAAAATTCAACTTATTTCTCAGCTACTTTTCGTTGTTGCTCTTCAACATCAATTTTATGAACCGATGGATTCGTTGATTTAGAATTATTAGAGGAATTTTCAAAATCTTTTACTCCGTTATAATGGTGTTTAGGCTGTTTCGAATTTTTCGGGAACCGTTTAGAAGTCAGCGGCTTGGATTTTGAAGCTTGTTTCGACATTGCGATCGAAACAGTTTTTTCTTTTCCAATAGTGTTTTTCTTTGTTGACTTTTGATTCTCGTTGCCATCGTTATTGAATGTAATATCTCCTCGAGGATCTATGGGAGGCTATTTGTAAAATTTCCCACGAGAAAGCATGAGAGATTTTGGATAATTAACAGTGGATGCCAAACAATGTAGTCAGAATTCTGATAACAGACTCCGACTAGATCACCAAGGATCCTGAAAAAAGCAAAAGGTCTCACTGGGGGGATGTCTCCCAATATTCCGCTTTGATGCCAAAGTCAGATGTTGAGAGAGAAAAAGTGCAATTGTTGAAAAGCTGAGAAGAGAGAAAGAAAAAGATACTTATTCATCCTAATTGTGAATCCTTTTACAAACAATTGAAATGTTTGTATTCAATCCAATGTAGAATTGGTAATAGAGTCCTTGTTCTATTGTAATGTGTAAATCTTTATTCTATTAAATATTGTACTAATAACCATAAACTAAATATTATTAGTGTATTTATGTACTATAAGCATTTCTAAAAAACCAATAAATAAAAAGAAAAATTTAGTGTATTTATACGCTATGAGCATCTCTAACAAAATAAATAAGACACAAAATAAATTAATGTATTAGTACACTAATAATCTTTTTCAACTTTTTAGGTTCCAGACAATTGACTCCATTAATAAATATCTAACTTAGTTCAATAAATAAAGGATGTACAAATTTATAAAATGCAATAAAAACAAAAGTTTTGGGAATAAATCTAAATTTTTAAAAATTATAAAACCTTGAAAAAATATTGTTAGCGGGAAATGAATATACAATAATTCAGGTTTTGAAATTTATCATTTAAAAGATAATTAAGCACTTTAAATATAAATGTATAATTTGAAATAAATTTATACAAAAATCTTTAATATTATAACTTTTTTGATTTAACAACAACAACAACAATAATAATATAATAATAATGTTTTCATAAAATAAATATAACCAAAAAGTTCTTTATATTTTTATATATTATTTTATATAATACGATGATAATAATTATGATATGTTATGTTGGAAAATATATGAAAAGTATAAGTAACAAAAAGATGAGAGAAAGAAATAAGGAGAAGTAGTGACTCTTATTTTCTGCTTACGATCATCACAAACACCTCCTCCTTTTATAAATGGAGTAGGATGAGAGTTATATTAAATTTTGTAAAGATGAATTTACATTAGAAACTCAATAGACATGGGAGGATGAATGTACTTTGGAAACCTAATGGACATGGAAGATGAATGGACATCCACTTAATTCATTGAATTCGTAACTCTCCCCCTTGGGTGTTCATTACTTAAGAAAATATCTTTTCTTGTGCGTGAAAAGCTGCCTCATTAAAAACCTTGTCAGGAAAACCCAATGGGACAAAACCCATATCCTGCATCTGCAAAACCAACTAAATCTATTTTGGTTATGTTAGAAAAATATAAGCCCATATCCTTCGTTCCTTGCAGATAACGAAGTATAAGTTTTACCCCATTCCAATACGTTCGCATGGGATTAAAACTATATCTCGCTAATAAATTGACTGTAAATGATATATCAGGTCGCATATGAATAGCGAGATACATTAGAGCCCCAATTGCACTCAAGTATGGTATTTCAGAACTTAACAACTTTTCACTATTTTCAGAAGGTCGAAAAGGATCTTTATCAACTTCAAGTGACCTTCCAACCATTGGGGTGCTTAATGGATGTGCTTTCTTCATACAAACACATTTTAGCACCTTATCTATATAGGTTGCATGATGCACAAGGATTCCATTTTTTAAGTGCTCAATTTGCAATCCAAGACAAAATTTTGTCTTTCCAAGATCTTTCATTTCAAATTCTTTCTTTATACACTTAACTGCCTTTGAAAGATCTTCAAGAGTTCCAACTATATTTAAATCATCAACATAAACTAAAATTATAACAAACTCAAATCCAGATCTCTTTATAAAAACGCATGGCCAAACTTCATTATTTTTATAACCTTCCTTCATCAAATATTCACTAAGGCGATTATACCACATACGCCTAGATTTCTTTAAGCCATAAAGAGATCGATTTAATTTAATGGAATATTGTTCTCGAGAACCTGAATTACATGCTTCGGGAAATTTAAATCTTTCAGGGAGTTTCATATAGATGTCACTATCAAGTGAACCATACAAATAAGCGGTAACAACGTCCAAAAGATGCAAATCAAGTTTTTCATGTATTGCCTAATGTATAAGATATAGGAAAGTAGTTGCATCCACCACAGGAGAATATGTCTCTTCATAATTAATTACAGGTCTTTGTGAGAATCCTTGTGCAACTAAACTTGCTTTGTATCTTACAATTTCACCTTTTTCATTTCGTTTTCTCACAAAAACCCATTTATATCCCATTGGTTTTACACCTTTAGGAATACAGATGATAGGTCCAATAACTTCTCGTTTTATGAGAGATTTTAACTCTTGATTTATTGCGTCTTTCCATTTTGGCCAATCATTTCACCGACCACATTCCTCAATAGACTGTGGTTCATGATCCTCTTTATCATTCATCGTATGTAGCGCTACATAAAATGCAAAAACATCATTGACATTGATTTTTGATCGGTTCCATATTGTTCTATACATGACATAATCTATTGAGATATCTTCATCTTCATAAATTTCAGGTACCTGAGTCTTCTATGGAGTTCTGATATTAGTCATGTCTAATTTTGAAGACTCATCAGGCATTATTATTTCCGCGACTTGGCCATCTTGAATCTTTGCTCCGTTCCTTCCTCAAAGATTTTTATCTTTAGAACCGATTGGTCTGCCATGCTTCAGGCTTGTCATAGACTCATTAACAACAAGAGGTTGTCCTTCAGGGACAACAATTTCAAGAGAAGCATTAGCAGCCGATAAATGTAATTTAGTTACTTCTTTGGGTCAATAAATGCATCTGGCAGTTGATTTGCTAAATTTTGAAAGTGGATAATTTTCTAAACTTCCCGTTCACATTCTTTTGTACAAGGATCAAGATAAGACGATGATAATTCCTTCCAACATATATCCTTTTCTTGCTACGTCTAATCTCCCCCTAATGTTGGGAAAACTAATTCGTCAAAATGAAAGTCGGCGAATTGAGTTGTAAACAAATCCCCAGTTGATAGCTCTAAATATTTAATAATAGATGGTGATTCATACCCAACATATATTCCTAATCTTCTTTGAGATCCCATCTTAGTTCGTTGTGGTGGAGCAATAGGATAAATTACGGTATAGAGTAACGTACCATAAATTCAAGTTTGGTGAGATTGACCATAATAACACTAAAACAATATAAAACAAGTTAGAAAATAATATATGAATATACAATAACGACTATGAAAATATAAACGTCAAATTAAAAAATTTTCATGATAACTACGTAATCTATACATCAAACAATTATTAAATTGCTATTGATAAAATGATTATAAAATCAAGTATAAAGAGTTAGGATGAGACAAACAATATCAAAAGAATGTAAATTATATACTGAAGAGTATATATAGAATTCCTAACTTACAATCAACTTACAAGAACTGAAGATTTGGAGAGAGTCTCCTTTTGTGCTCAATCAAGTTGAACAATCATACATAATGTGTTGAAAAATATATGAAAAGTATGAGCAACAAAAAGATAAGAGAAAGAAATCAGGAGGATAAATAGTAACTCTTATTTACTACTGACAATCATCACAATACACCTTCTCCTTTTATAGATAGAGTAGGATGAGAGTTATATTGAATTTTGTAAAGATGAATGTATATTGGAAACTTAATAGACATGAGAGGAATGGATGTACTTTGGAAACCTAATAGACATGGAAGATGAATGGACATCCACTAAATTCATTGAATTCATAAATATAAAATATTTATTTATTTTTTATCCTAATCCTTTCATCCATCAACATAACGAACAATATAATATATATAAAAATTATTATTTTAATTTTCTAAGAGAACGGATATCAAAGCCAGTTATTCTTCATTTCTTAGTAGTAGATGATGAAAAAAATATTTTTCTAAATTTAGAAAAATTACTCCAAATCTTTTGAAAGCACATGAAAACGCGGGCCAGGTTGATTTTCCTAATAAACACGAGGAATGGTCCACTTTCAAAGATAAATTGATTTGGATGCATTACGGTACAGAGCAGCGTACTATAATTCTCTCTGCCCCGTTTCCTGCTGAGTTCTTTCTGCAAGGGAGGAAACCGTTCTCCTCCGTTCTTTCTGCAATGAGTCTTCAGTAGTAGTCTGTATGTATATATTTTTCCTTCCTTTCATTTGGGATTTTTTGGTTATGTTTTGTTTTGTTTGAGGGATATGTTTTTGTTTCTCGATTAGTGTGCATCAGTTTTATTGTGGTTTCTCTTTTGAATTCTAACAACATCCTTGGTTGATTTTCATTTTCTGTGCTTTTCATGCAGCAAGAGTTTGAATCAATGAGTTCAAAAAATTCTGCATGTGAACGCTGTGGCAGCACTCTGAGTTGCCCCACGGGCCCGGGGTTTACCGTTTCTTCAAGATCATGCTTGGATCAGATTATAAAGACTCCTTGGTGGGTCAATTTTTTATTGTTGTTGGCTTTTGTTTCTGTGATCTTTTGTACTTTTGATTCTGCATGCATACCAAAACCTGATATAGATTATAATTGTGCCAGATTACTGGAAAATCATATCTGCTATTGTTGTTTAATTGGTGACACTTTGGGCATTTGTGATTCTTTTGAATCCTTTTATTACGTGTCTTGTACTATGATTGTGTCTCAGTGATGCAAATCTATCTGAGATTATCTTTATTTATCAAAGCTCAAGATGCTAACTAGGGTTAGAAAGAGACTATTGAATCTAGACATACAATTGAAGTTGAAAAGGATAACTATTCAAATTAACTTTTCACAAACTGTTCTTGCAAAATCATCAATGCTCTTTATCTTAATCTCAAATGACATAATTACACATCTTCCAATCGAGATTGCACTTTCCTTTTAATTTTTCTATGTGGGTGCATGTTTTGTGTGAATTTTATTATGGCAATTTGCGCTATTGTGAAAAAAGGATTAATGTTAGTTTTCTTATTTTTGAAATTTTGACAGGTTTTACCTCCCAAATTTGCAAAAAAAGTGAAAGACTTGGTAGGTCTAGAAATTCAACTCGAGGATTTAGGTGGGATTTGTTGGCCTGTGATGTTATCGTATTACAAGGGTTTGCTTGCTTTTCATAAGGGATGGAGTGAGTTTTTAGATGGTAAGGGCCTAGAAATGGGAGACTTGGTGGTAGTTAATCACATCAAGGGAATCCACTTTGTTGTCTTTGCATTTGGAAGAGATTGTTGCGAGAAACCAGACACTACTACAGAACACCAAAAAGTTCAAAGAGCCAGGACTAGTGGGAACACAACTGCTGAGAATCCACCATCCGAGACAACCACTGAAGATGTAAGAGAAAGAGGGAAATTAGGGACTTTAGTTGAAGTCCACCAAACAGAACCAAACTACACTTCGAGTCATGAAGGTAGAAAGAAAGAGGAGATCTGCATTGACAAGGAGTTGTGCATGATGGTAGATCGAGATGCAGAAAATGCTGAGAATCCACCATCTCAGACAACCGCTGAAGATGTAGGAGAAAGAGAAAATTTAGGGAGTTTAGTTGAAATCCACCAAACAGAACCAAACTACAGTTCAAATCGTGAAGGTAGAAAGAAAGAGGAGATCTGCATTGACAAGGAGTTGTGCATGATGGTAGATCGAGATGCAGAAAATGCTGAGAATCCACCATCTCAGACAACCGCTGAAGATGTAGGAGAAAGAGAAAATTTAGGGAGTTTAGTTGAAATCCACCAAACAGAACCAAACTACAGTTCAAATCGTGAAGGTAGAAAGAAAGAGGAGATCTGCATTGACAAGGAGTTGTGCATGATAGTAGATCGAGATTCAGAAAATGTCCAAAGTGACTACTTTAGGTCATGCTTAAATGACGTCTCAATCTTTGAAATGCCACAAAATACATCCTCTGTTGGTAGGAATAAAGAGCATATGGATGGACACAAAGGCTCTCCTGGTATTGCTCATGGAAGTTTGAAATCTAAAGCAGGTCAGGATTCAGTGCATAAAAATCAAACTGAATTGGAGTTATGGAATATGGGAACAGCAACACCAACAAAGACTATTAAGAATAACGAAGATTCAGGACACATTGGCAATGCCTCATCTGAGTGTGATGAGGTTCACTTGAATGGCCTCTCCAAGGACTTCTCATTGACTGCTTCTCCTGTGAGACTTGCAGATAATTGTGCAAACATTGAAGACATGTCAAATTTGGCCTTCCAGCAGCATAGAAGTCCATCTGTTGGTAATTTTTCAGAACCCTCAAAATAGAAGCAGGAATTTGAGTGAGCTACTTTGTTGTTCATCATATATCAATAAAGTATTGTTTATTTAGGATGCATCTTTTCTTATTTGCTTAAGTCAGACAAATACTTCAGAGAAGGCAATTATTGGAATACTGCATGTGTTGATGAAGTTGTTTCCATCATTGGTAGTCAGATCAGAGATCCTCTTTCAGGCTCTCAATCTTCAGAGAGTATCATTGCTTTGTTTGCATCTATTTGTTATATTGCTTCACATTGTTTTGGTAGTATTTCTAAGAACTTTGGGATCTCTTTGGTCCTCTGTGTGCTTTGTAATCTGTTGATACCAATCAACCTTCAATCATGTCCTTTCAATTCTCACTTAAAACTTTAGCATGAACTTCATTATTAAGGGATTATCATTATAAATACTGTATCATTAATGCTCCCCCGGCCTACATTGTCATATTTTCTATTTTTTTTCATTTTGGTTATAGATTCATTTCATGTTTTTTAGTACCTCTTTCTTGTTCTCATTATTGGATTAACTTAGTATGTGTGATTTCCAAGTTCTTTCAAGAGATTTAAGGACATTTGATGATGTCATAAAAGCACTCTCTTAATAGAAAAATTGTTTTATTGAATATTGTCTGTTTCATTCATTTCTGGACTTCTTTAATTTTGAAATTCATCATTTAGTAGGTTTCCATTAAAATTCCTCAATCAAATTAACACATAGTTTGAGTTGCCATTAGAAAGGGGTTAGAGAAGGGGAATGGGAATTTGTTTAAAAAATTATTATCTTATAGCCAAAATTTTCAAGTTTTGATAAGAAATTGATACCAGTCAAAGAAGTTTTATTTTTCCTTTTTTTTTTTTTCTTTCTAAAGCAGAAGTTTCGCTTTTTTAATATTTCTATAAACTTCACACAATTCTCAAACAAGGCCTTTAAAATTTATCAGGTTGGGGCTATATGAAACTAGTAAGTAAACATTCATTATTATGACATAACTAATGATAAATTTTTTCTTTTCGGTGTTCACTCTGCATTCGTAATAGCTCCACCTCTTTAAACTATGACGGGTATTGTCATCCCTCGTGGGGTGCCATCATGGTATCATCTCTTGTATGTCCTCTGGGAAGATGGACTGGTCTCCTGTTTCTTGTTTTCTTCATTCTTTCAATTGAAATTGTAAAAATATGCAGCTGTTTCTGAATGTGAGTGAACGTGGCATTGTAGCTTCCTAATATCATCTTAAATGCAGCTTCGAAGTCATCTCATAGGGAGGACAGTAGTAATTCTTCTGCTACTCCACGGAGGGACAAAGCCTTGAAAGTTGAGCCAGTTGATTCACTTGACAAGCTCTCAAAAGTTCAACGTAGCTTCTCTTGCCTGGCGGTGACAAATGGCATTCCATATCTTGTAATTTTCTCATTCACTTACATTATTAATCATTAATTCTCACCATTTTAATCCATTTACCATACTCCCATAATGATAGGTTTGCTTTTCTTTTTCATCCGTTCCAAATTATAGGTCTATTTCCTTTTCTAAAGAGTAATTAACTAATTGTTAATTTGCTTATATAACCTTAATTGTTTCCCTAGTATCAACAAAGTTTTTCCTTTACAAGGAACATTTTTAAATATCTTCTTTATGGTTCAATTCCATTTTTTAAAAGGTTTTTATTGGAATGGATTAATATGCTTATGATCAATATAAATTTTTGTATCAGTTAGTATTATTGAAGAGCATACTAGAGAAATACTAAAAAAAATGATTTATTTAACCATGTTAACTAACTTTCTTAATCTACAACAAAAAGAAAATGAACCAGTTGATGGAGGGAGTATTTCTTATTAAATACAGTATTAAAAAAGAAGTAAGATACTGCAGGGATCAATAAATTCATAAGCTGTAATTTATACCGTTCTTTGCCAAGTAATGATATTTTCAAATGATGTTGGAGCAGAAGATTTGCATACCACCATCAAAAACAGTGAATTCTGCAACCATGAGGTGTTTCTATTTTGATACATTACCATGCTAAAGTTAAGAGAATTTTTTAAAATCTATACTTTATGCACTATCATTTGGGGCTTACATTTTGCTTGTGCTTTATTCTTTAGCATGTATTAGATTTGCATTTCTTCTGTTCCAGTTCAAAGTAAGGCAAGAAATTTTACGAGTTCCAATCTGAGCTTTTGGTCATAAGGGTGGAAAATTGCTAAGAATACCTGATGCCATTGCTCAAGAGTTTTTCATCTTCTGGACTTAAACAAGATGATTCGTTGGTTGAAGATTTTGGTATATGGTTATTAATCTTATGGCAACCTATTAGGATGCAGAATGAGATTTCTGAATGACAAGATTACTCTCTTACTCTGCAAAATTGTTCTTGATGTAAGGATATCATGTACTTCTATTGTGATTTTATTGTTTCCCTTGTTCTTCAGCATGTGATTTATTGTTTCCCTTGTTCTTCAGCATGTGATTTTCTTAACATCTCCAAGTGAAGCAAAGTATAACAGTTTCATCGGCTACCTCTACTGGAGTGTCTCCTTCTGAATCATCTTAAATTTTATTCTTATTTCTAAACTTTATGCAGGAGTTGCAAGATGACCTTCCATATGTTACATTCCCCAGCAAAAGAGATCGGGTAACTGTAACGCTTAAAGATCCGGAGGGAAGAGAATGGGGAAGCCTTTGTCACTATAAATTTGGCAGGTATGTGCTGGTTGTCCCATGGCATCAGATCAATGCAGAAAATGGCATTCAGCCAGGAGATCACTTGGTGTTTAACATGCCAAATGCATCCCCAAATGCATTCAAGTTTGTTTGCAAACATATGGGGAATTGAAACTAATAGCTAGGTTTCCTCACCAAGAGGTCCAGTTTCTGAACTGTTATCAGAAAACAGTAAGCCAAAGTTTTGGCAGATTTTCCCATATGGTTGAGTTTGACTCCCTTACTTATTTCGTGATGAAGTAGCTAAAACAATTCATAATGTTTACTTTTCTGAATTTATTGTGAGATGCACTGATAAATTGTTTTGTTGTGAAGTTGCTTTTAGCTAATTAGTTTGGTTACTTGTTTTGTCCTTGTTAGATATTTGTGTTGGTTATTATTTCTGAAACTTAGAGTCACACGATTTTTGAAAATTTATTAGGATACTGATGTATTGGTTATGAGCTTTTCTGATTGTTCAAATTAGTGGTTGAATTGAATTACAAGATTATTAAAATCTTTAAGATTCTCTAAGTTATCCTTAAGAACGAGAG
The DNA here is from genome assembly GCA_028571225.1 of Parsonsia alboflavescens. Taxonomy (NCBI): domain Eukaryota; kingdom Viridiplantae; phylum Streptophyta; class Magnoliopsida; order Gentianales; family Apocynaceae; genus Parsonsia; species Parsonsia alboflavescens. The sequence goes on from JAOXNR010053500.1 coordinate 11,288, forward strand.
CTGATTTGTTTGATAGTTTATCTCTTAAGATTTTTTAAGTTTGATATTCCTTGATTGATTATCCTAAATTGATATTTCCATATTTATCTAAATTGGATACTTATCAATATATTGTAATTATCTTTTAGAATGGAATATCTCTTGTATCTTTTTACTGTTATTATTTCCGAAAAGAGATAAACTTTGAAGTGATCAAGATTGATGATGATGTATCTGTTATGAGTGGTTAAGTTGGATTAAGTTTCTTAAGGATAAATATTCCTTGGTTGATAATATTGAGGTTATATTTATCTAATTTGGATATTCTCATATTTAATGATATATTGAGATTATCTTTCAGACAGGAATATCTTTTATCCTTTTACATTGCTATCAAGATAATCTTTGAGTAATAAAGATTGATGATAATGATTGAGCAATATGCTGATTAGTCCTTGTAAAAAATCCTTATAAATAGTCTGGAGAATATTTATTGGTAGCAAAACTTGGAAGGAGTTTCTCTACCTCACTGTCGCAAACTGTTACAGGCGTGTCATGAGAATGTTACAACATTTCTTGTGGAACAGTTCCAAAGCTCGGGGGGAGTTCGGTTTCGGGAGAAGCTTTGTCATCTTCAGAGGGATTCTAGAAGATGTTGTGATATATGTAATAGGGATTTTTGCTATGAGTTTGTAAGGTAAAACTTTGTATAGGGTGGTAATGGACTATTGGGATTCTATTGTTCTATACTATATCTTTTGTAATGTTTTTATCTTAGTGGATTTTTCAGGTGGACTTAGCCTTGAGAATGTAGCCTAATATTCGATTTATTCCAATGGGGTGAACCTCGTTAAATTTTGATGTTCATTTACTTTCTACAAGTATTTACATATTCAGTATATTACGTATACTATTAATAGAATTGCTAGCAAAAGATTCTATCAATTGGTATCAGAGACATACACTAACAAACTAGTGGAAGATCTTGGATTTAGAATCTCTTTTTGTGGCAATGAGTGAACTATTAGGAGGATCGGTGAGTAGACCACCTCTACTCAACGGATCAAATTATTCATATTGGATGGCTTGGATGACTGCGTTCATCAAAGCACTAGATGAAAAGGCTTGGAGATCAGTCAGAAAAGGATGGACTCCTCCAAAAGATTAGAAAGACCTTATAAAGGATGAAGATATCTGGATAGAGGAAAAGGAAAGGGAAGGTACTTTTAATTCTAAAGCTCTTAATGCTATTTTTAATGTTGTTGATGTTAATCAGTTGCGTTTGATTGCTCAATATATATCAACAAAGGAGGCCTGGACAACTTTACAAACAGCACATGAAGGCACATCAACTGTGCAACACTCCAAATTGCAAATGATCTGTTCTCACTTTGAAAAAGTTCAGATGGACGAAACTGAAACTATTGCTGATTTCCATGCAAAATTGAGTGACCTAGCTAATGAGACTCTTGGAAAGCAAATGACTAAAGAAACATTGGTACGCAAAACCCTGAGATCCCTTCTAGAACGGTTTGCTCACAAAGTAACTGCAATTGAAGAAGCAAAGGATATTGATACAATTAGGTACGACAAGTTAATCGGCTCATTACAAGCTTTCGAGATGAACTTAAAGCCAAATCGGAAGGACAAAAGTATTACTTTTCAAGTTGCTGATTCCGGTGATTCAAAAATTGACTGTTTTGAAGATGTTCAGCAAGTAATGTCCCTAATCTCACGAAATTTCAACAAAATGTATAGAAGAATCAAAGGCAAGCCAAACCTCAATCCAATTAGGAACAATATCGGAAACAAGAAATCTTTTGGTAAGCCTCACTCTGATTTAACAGATTCTAATATCAAGACTAACAAAGGAATACAGTGTAGGGAATGTGAAGGTTACGGTCATATTTAGGCTAAATGACAACTTATCTCAAAAAACATAAGAAGTCTTTTATTATTACCTTCAGTGATGCTAAACAAACTAATGAGGATGAGGAAAGAGTTGAACAAACCAATAATTTCGTTGCCCTACATGGTAAAGTTGATTCATCTAAAAATGACAATCCAGGTATGACAAATGTTAAACTAGATGAAGAGATAAAGAGAAGACAGTGCTTTCCAGAATTAATTGACATAGACAGTGACAATGAACTCACTCCTGATGAAATGCTTGAAGCCCATGAGGAATTGTTCAAACAATGTATCTAATAAACTAAACAGAGAACTAGAGCTTAAGGTAAAAACACATATGTTTGAGAAAGAACAATTTGAAACTAAAATCAGCTTTTTGATTACAGATTGTGAAGAAAAGGAGCAGAAATTTCAGAAATTGTCAAAGGAACATGACAATCCAATGAAAACTATGAGGATGATGAATGGTGGCACAAATAATCTGAATCAAATATTAGCAGAACAAAGACAGTCATATGATCGGCGAGGTTTAGGCTATGATGAGAGTCATAACAATTTTCCATGATAAAATCTCAGAACAGAGAAATCTAAGGTGATGAATGTATAATCAAAAGGTATTGATACACAAAAGTTTATCACCGAAGGTAAGACAAAGGTATTTATACCTATTTGTCACTACTGTTTTCAATGAGAACATATTAGACCCAACTGTTTTAAGATGTTATATAGTTCTATTTATCACATGTTACCAACATGACATCAACAGGCTCAGAATCACAAAATTAAACCAATTTAGGTTAAGAAAAATAGGCATCACTGTTTAGCAAGATTTATGTATTTAAAAGTATCTGATTCTGATTTATGGTTTTTTGATAGTGGCAGTTCTCGTCACATGATTGGTAGAAAGGAATATTTGAAAGATTATCATGAATGTAATCTTGGCCAAGTCACTTTTGGT
>JAOXNR010053501.1:0-14132 GCA_028571225.1 Parsonsia alboflavescens
CGGAATTCTTGCTACAGTGCTCATGCAGCCAACCAAGCGGAGCAAGAATTCTGTTACGGTAACGGTTGGAGCGCACACTAAGGAGCACTCCGGAACGCCCCTTAGCAAATCCGTACATATATATATATATATATATATATTTATGGTAATGTTATGGGGTGCAATACACTCCATATAAAAGGTATTGTTAAATTTCTAAAAATTAAAGTAAAAAGTCACTTAACTTTTTTATTTTTTAAAAAATTTCAATAAAAAATTAGAAGCCTTCAAATTTTAGGATTTACCTAAACCTTCTCACTTCTTTGCAAGAACTTTAAACCTATAGAACCTTCTTGCTTTAAATTTCTTCTCCTCCTTTATGCTCGAGCATCTTGTAACTCAGGACAGCTTCCTCTTTCAACTTCCAAGATTTTACCAAGTGAGTTTTCTATCTCTTCCTTTGAAAATTTTCATCTTTTTCCAGTAAAATCGAGATCTCTACTACGTCAACTTTGACGTCTTTTGTGTCCAACGCTCCTTCCCTCCATTCTGGAGAAGTTGCTCCTTCCCATTCTCCTGTTGATTCGGAGAATAGGGTTTTTACACACCTCTAGTTTTTGTCAAGGCCCCTCCTGTCAAAAGCCTGATCTTTGAGCTTTCTGAAATAGACGCTCATTCTATGTCCTGTTCTCACGGTCCCTTTGATATTTTTGACATCAATGGGGAGAAGAAACTAGAAAAGGGTGAGATAGTCGCCGCTAGTGAGGATGAGAGCCCTTACGGCAAGGGCGATAGATGCATAGTCCTCTATTTTTCTAGCCTTAGGGGAGGTATCCTCCTACCTTTTCTCCATCCACTATTTCTCAACATAGCCCACTTCTGGGGTTTTCCCTTGGCTCAACTTGTCCCTAACTCCCATCGAGCTGTGGTCACTTTTATAGCGACCTGTCATCTATTTAGAATTCTAGTCTCTTTAAAACTCTTTTGGAGCTTCTTCAAGCTAGGAGTTTCCTCAGCTGCTAAAGGTGCCTCCAAAGGGTATCTTTAGTTTAACTTCCGTCATAAGCTAGTAGGTCCCTTCTAGTCCTCCTTAGGGGAGTGGAGGCCTTATTTCTTTTTTGCCCGTCTTCCAAACCAGCGGTTCGGTTTGAGCCCAACCTAGATTGGAACCAGAACCGTTCATTCTTCGAAGAGCTCCCTAACTTAACTAGTGACCAAATTGAGCATAGGGATTTCATAAATGACCTGGCCAGGTCTGATAGAGTTAAGGTTGGGTGTTCTACCCCAATTTGGCCTGAAGCTTTTCTTTGTCCTGCCTTGCATGAGGAAATGCTCAAGTTTAGATGTGATATCCCTTACTCTTCTGAGATATTTGATCATGTTCTCCTTTCTAGCTTCGTATTCTCCAGTGACTTGGCTGGCTATGACATGCGAATTAGTTTTAACATGCCAAGAGAGCTTTTATAAGTCTTAGACCTGCCAAGAGAGCTTCATGTTTGGATTCATTATTCGAGGTTGGGAAGTGGTACTTCACAGAGTAAGGGATTCTCACTCCCTCAGAGTTGATCAGTACCATTCCCGCACTTGAATTTTCTTTTTCCGTGGAACTTCTTGTATACATTATCTAGATGTTACTTTCATAGGTGCTTGTGAGCTCCATTGGAGCCCTTGTGCATTCTTCTAGAAAGTTCGAGAGAGCTTGAGTTTTGATTACTTTCCCTCACTCAAAGTCATTTGATATCCTGAGAGTTCGAGAGACCCCTTCATTGTCCTGCCCGATAGCTCAGGTTTTGCTGGAGCTTGCTTTAGCTATAAATTGGTTAATACTCTTATCGGGTAAGCTTCGAAATATGGCTTTAATTTCCTTGAGGTGATAATAATGAGGTACAAAAATTTTTCGAGGTCCGAATATCTAACTTTGAGATCTCTGAGTAATCCGCTTACATAATAAATGGGGAGTTGTAAACCTGACCTTTGATATCCTTGGATCAAATTCAATTTGATATCCTGAGAGTTCGAGAGGCCCCTTCATTGTCCTGCCCAATAGCTCGGGTTTTGCTGTAAATTGGTTAATACTCTTATCGGGTAAGCTTCAAAATATGGCTTTAATTTCCTTAAGGTGATAATAATGAGGTACAAAAATTTTTTGAGGTCCGAATATCTAAATTTGAGATCTCTGAGCAATCGGCTTACACAATAAATGGGGAATTGTAAACCTAACCTTTCTACCAGTAGCACTGAGCTGATTGCCTTTTTTGTTGCGGTAAGGTACATCAGAATTTCCTCTCTCGGCCTCGGAGAGACATGCTGAGGGTTTCCCGTGACTCTTTCAGCTTGCCAAAAGCTGCTCAACAATCCTCAGTCCACTGGAAGTCCTTTGGCCTTTTGATGACACCATAGAATTTTTCTCCTTTGTTTGCCATTTTGCTGATAAAGTGCCCTAGTGCTGCCATCTTTCCTGTCTCTTTTCGAGGACTGATTGCTCTTTGGTCACCCTTTGTTGTCTTTTTTTATAATTGAGGCAAAACCAGGGATCTTCTTCTGGACTGTTGTTTCCTCAGTGAGGTAGATGGATGTGGTGGGTTGAGGAATAAGAAATTCTGGAAGAAATCTAATAACAGGAACTCAAGAAAATTACAACTTTTCGTTCGATGAACAATAAATGCGGTGAACACTTTGTGTTGAATAGTGCCGGAACAGTAATCGGTGAACCGTGCCGATGAAAAGTAACTTAAACTTTGGATAATCCATCAAAATTTGAGGCTTTTCGATAATCTAACTTCTGAACTTGCCAAAGGTTGAGACAACGAAAATTGGGTTTTTCTCCTATAAACAAACTTCAATCTAAAGTAGTTAAAGGACGAAAAAAGAAAGAACAACACCTTGCGCTCACAAGGAAAGAGAGATAAACTCTGAAATATTATTCATAATAGATTCAATTTTTTTTTGCAATTAGGCGTTCATCCTTATTTATAATAGTAGAAGTTCTGTGATCCTAATCAGACTAAGAAGTAGAATCCAAGTAAACTACTAAAGCTAAGTATTGTTTTCCTAATTAGATTAGGAAATCAAAAAAAAAAAAAAAATCAGGAAGAAAACAATAGAAAATAAAACAAGTTTCTAGATGAAATTCTATCTAATTAAGGAAATAAAATTATTAAACAATCTTGATATTCATCGTCTACTTGTTCTGCGTCAGACTCCCTCTCTTGAAGAGAGCTTGTCCTCAAGCTCTTATGTCTCTCTGGAAACGAGAAAGATGTTGCACATTGAACACATTAGAGATATTGTAACCATCTAGTAACTCGAGTTTGTAACCACTACATCCCACTTCTCCAGAATCCGACAAGGACCAAATTTCCTATCCTTGATCTTGTGGTAGTCACTGTAGGAAATTGATCCTTGGTAAGTGAAACCCAAATAAAATCACCAGCATCAAACGGAACATTGCGTCGAGTCTGGTCGGCATGTTCCTTGTATGCCGCCTACGATCCCTATCCACATCTATAAGAGACTCTTTTCTTTTTCTTCTTCTTTTCCTTGGAGACAGCAACATACTCAGGGAAAACTTGCGTTTCTGACTCTGTTGTTTTCCTCTCAGATCTTTCAAGAGTATTGAAGGTAACCATTTATGTTCTCCTTCATTCATTAGCTGATTGTTTTGGAGCACCATGTGAAGGATTATGTACAGACACTGGTGATGCTGAAGGGGAAACAGAAGAAAAATCAAGATCCTGCAAAACAGACACCACAAACTTTGAACTCCCTGTTAGTCTTGGACTCTGATCAAGTGGACTTGTCACCCTAGCTTTAAGAGATACTGGCAAAGGATAGGTTCTATCGTAGGAGGAACATCAACAACAGCAGATCTTCTAGACTCTGAAAAGGATTTTGCAACTGATGCGGTTGGAGTGGATTTTGAATTCATGTCAAGGGGCTCCACTCTTGAAAGCTCATAAGTGAAATGAGGACCCTTATACTCTAGCGCTATAGAATGGTCCAAAATGGCCCCGTTTTCAAGTGGAGGTGCCTAACAATAGGGGGGATAGAGTGAGGTGAATTCTTGAGCTAATGTAGATTTTCGTTGATGTTGAAAGCTTGGTTCGCATTCCTGGTCTCTCGGAACAACCCTCAGAAACAGCTCCCTTGGTGGCGGCTCTTGTTCCTCTTTATCATCGTTATCTTCTCCTTCCTGTTCGCCAGCTAGCTCAGGCAGAATGGCTGGTTAAGGCTGAACAACTGGTTGTTGGACAGCCAATCGTTGCACCATTGCTGATAAGGTTTGCATCTGCCTATCCCTGCTCTCACGTTCCAACTGCATCTCTCATCGTAGCTCTTCCCTACCCCTTTTTAGCGATTCTCTACTTTTGCGCAATTCATCCAAAATTGCAGCCACAGTTGGATCTATGTTTCCACCCGACATCTCGGATCTTCGCTCTAATACCAACTGACGCAGACGGTTGTGGTGGGTTGAGGAATAAGAAATTCTGGAAGAAATCTAGTAACAGGAACTTAAGAAAATTACAAATTTTAGTTCGGATGAACAGTAAATGCGGTGAACACTTTGTGGTGAATAGTATCGATGAACAGTGGCAGAACAGTATCGGTGAACAGTACCTATGAACAATATCGGAGCAGTAATCATCTAACAGTGCGATGAATAGTAACTCAAACTTTGGATAGTCTGTCAAAATTTGAAGCTTTTCGATAATCTAACTTCTGAACTTGCCAGAGGTTAAGACAACGAAAATTAGGTTCTTCTCCTCTAAACAAACTTCAATCTAAAGTAGTTAAAGGACGAAAAAAGAAAGAACACCCTGTGATCACAAGGAAAGAGAGATAAACTTTGAAATATTATTGATAATAGATTCAATTTTTTTTCGCTCTTAGGCGTTCATCCTTATTTATAATAGTAGAAGTTCTATGTTTCTAATCTGACTAGGAAGTAGAATCCGAGTAAAGTACTAAAGCTAGGTATTGTTTTCCTAATCAGATTAGGAAAGCAAAAAAAAAAAAAATCAGGAAGAAAACATTAAAAAATAAAACAAGTTTCTAAATGAAATTTTATCTAATTAAGGAAATGAAATTATTAAACAATCTTGATCTTCATCGTCTACTGTTTTTTGTCACTCCAAAGCACTAGAGTATGTCCCGTGGACATATAATCTTGGCTGCCAGAAATTCCCTCCAAAGTTGCCACCATTCGTTCTCGGAGGTTCGCAGGCATCGACATGTGAGGTCTCTAGATCTCTGGACACGGCTCATGAGTACTTCTCTTTTCCCCTAGGATCCCTCCTTGGCTATGCGGGTACTTCTCCTTTTCCTCTAACCCGCCACTCAAGGGATGGTACTTGTTCTCACTTATGGTTGTTATAGAATCACCTATAACCGGGGATTACTGTTAGGGTTCATAGACTTTTTTGGGAATTCAAAAAGATTTCGGGAGAGAGATATGAAAGGCTTAGAACTTCATTAAAAGGAAAACACTCATCATATTATTGCTTGGAAAATATTTACAGTAGACACTCTACAAAGAAAAAACTTTGAAACTAGGAAACCCTAAAGACTGAAACTTTAAGACTTGATTATTCTCCAAACCAACTTGTTCTCGGAGATGACTAGTCTTGCCATTTTATAGATTGTAATGGCAGACTTACCAGACACCTAAGGACAGATCACGTTACTTAGACAATTACAACATGGGAATAAGACTTACAACAAGTACAAATAAAAACAACACGTAATACAAAGGGACAAAACCAACAAAGACACATAAATAAAACATGACAACGATACAAAAGAGACAAACTAATTGTGAAACCAAGGTTGGCAACATGGCGGAAGAGGCCGAGTATTGCATGGCTGAGTGGGTTCAACATTATTCTTGAAAGACAACTGGAAAAATGGATAAAACAAACTGCAATGACAAAGCTTCAGGTAGAAGATATTGCCGTTCATAGTGAAGACGTGGCTGTGCAAATCCTTCATGGTGGACAGCTTCATTCTAATGCTTGAAGGCTGGAACATGTGGCTGTTCTCAGAAGACAAAACCTGATAAGAATATGCAGCTCATATTGTCTCAGAATTCATGGCTGGGCATCCTTGTTAGGCTGGTTGTTTCTTGCATGAGAGGTAGCATTTTATTCTTCTGAAAGCTGGACGAAACATGGAGAAAACACAGCTACAATTCTGGAACAAAGGCTGAATGAAACACAACACTTCAATAGTAGAAAATTCTCTTGGCAGAAAAATTTTTGTCTTGACATGTTTGCTTCCCTGGCCGATTTTATTGATTCTTGAAAGAAAGACTAAGGCTGGACGAAAATAGTAGGGGTTCCTTCACAGAAAACTCTGATGGCAGAATATTTCTACCTTTCCGGAAACTGCAACTAAGAATAACTGAGATGAACATAGTAAAAAACTCTTGTGATTTTCGGCTGAAAGGAGTGACCAAGAATCCAAAATTTCTGCTTCATGTGAATCGGTTTATTGCAAAAAATTCAGATGCAAGATGGAACCTTCTTCTGGCCAAAACCCTTTGCATGGGGTTGTTGAGCTTTTCTTTTCATCTGACATATTCTTCATGGCTTATCCTGAACTGTTCTCAGTGATATGTGCCGCTGGGAGTGTTGAATAGTTCTAGGATTCCTTGAGGCTGAAGTGGCAGAGGTACACGGCTGACTTGTTTGATTCTGGAACAAGGGACACCAATGAAAATCCTCTAGAATGTGGATTTTCCAGTGTGAAAGATACCCATCAAAAATAAATTCTTCTGCGGGGCTATCTTGTTCAAAGATGTCCGTATAGTTCGCACCTGGTGGCTGTTGGAGGATGTTTTTAGACTTCAAGTGCTCAAAAAGCTCATCACGAGCTATACTCATAAACAGTTGAGATAATAATTCCCTGGATAAGGTCCATTTGTTGATTCGTGAAGAAGGCATAGGCTTGTAATAAATCCGTTGAAATTCTGTGTGCCTTGCCATAAGACAATCTAAGTGCACAATCTACACTTGATATATCTTGTTTGGACTGCTTGAGAGGTCTTGGCAGCAATCATCGTACCAATCCTGAGATGTTTGAAAAAGCATGAGATATCGCCATAGCTGTGTGTCGCCAAAGTGGTCAGGATTAGCAAAGAACACTTTAAAACTGTGAATCTCACTTTCTATAGGATAGTAACAAAGGATTGCAAGAGTCCACAGATATCTAAACCTGTCTTCGGAAATAGACTGTGCTTGAGGAAGGATTGCTATGTTGCTGAAAGGTTGGTCTAGATCACAGGACACATTTCGAAAGTGGAATTGTTCCTGGCAAGTTAAGGTTTGGTGCTTGAACATGGTTTTTCAAGCATATTCTTTGACCTGGTCGACTGTGTCACAATGGGCTAGTTGGGTGGATGGAATTCTAGGACTGTGAACATGGGTATAGGCTTTGTTAGGCTGTCAAAGAAAGGATTCCACAAAGGTTTATTTTTTGGTCTGGATAAAAGGTTGGTTAGGATACTAGGTTCTGTTGGCATTTTTTGAAAAGTGAAGCCATTTATCATCACTGAAAATTCATTACCTGTATCCAAATCTTTGATTCTGGGACCTGTGGGCAGACTGTAACCTAGAAGGAGTTGTTGACACATATGTTTAAGGATTTGGACGGGTTTGGTGTGTTTAGGAGTCCAAGGTGGCTGTTTTTTCTTTTGAAGTTGTGACAACAGGCTGATGTATTTTGAAAAGTCTGGAAGGAGGACTTTAATACATTTTATGATGTCAGGGAATTGATGGATCTCTTTTACGGACAGGTTCTCATTTGGAAAAGAAGGAAGGGTTTCAAATAGGTGAGGACCTGGCTGGATATTTCTGTCTGAGATTTTCATACCAAGGTATTCAATCTCGTGGAGGCCAATGAAGCTTTTCTTTTCAGAGATCATGATACCCCGGGAATTGAGGATGTCAAAGAACTGTTCTAATAGTGACAAATGGGCTTCATCGTCTTTTGAAAAGAGAAGGATATCATCAATGTATATCAAAGCACTATGAAGGATGGGCTGAAAAATTTTTATCATTGCCTTTTGAAAAATTGAAGGGGCTACCTTCAGCCCAAAAGGCATCACCTTCCATTGATATTGAGCATTAGGAATGTAAAAAGCAATTTTATAACGTTCTTCAGGTGCAATTCCTAATTGCCAAAAACCAATTTTCAAATCAACCTTTGAAAAGATTTTGTCTCCCGCTAAATGAGTAAAAGGATTTTGAATCCATGGGAGCGGAAACTTGTCATCTTTTAAAAAATAGTTTAAAGGCTTATAGTCAATGACTAACCTCTTCTTACCTCTAACCTACTCTCTTCGTTTGTTGACATAAAAGGCTTGACAAGCCCAACTAGAATTAGTTGGCTCGATTAAATCTTGTTGTAGCAGTTGTGCACATTCTTCTTGAGCATGTCTTAGGTCGTCTGGAGTCATGCTTGGATGAGTTGCTTTGGTTGGATTGATATCCTCATTAAGCTTAAAAGGAAAATGATGTACTCCATGATACATTGTTGTAGAAACAGAAGGCTTGTTGAGATAAATCTTAACCCTTAGTCTTTGATCGATAGGTGTAATGACACATTTGCCCTTCTATGTAAGACCAACTATTGAGCCTAGGTCTTAGCGTACTATCACCTTGTTCAATAGCAGCTACCATCCTTAGGCATCTATTTCTATTACCATTGATTCACAATGAATACTCACTAAAAGAATATTCAGTACAATAACAATTGTACTATCGAGGCCTCAAGTTCAGTGATCCAACTAAGACACGCTCAAGGGAACTTTCTTAACTGGCTGAGGGGAAGGTGAAGAAGAGGAGCTTATAATCTTAAGAGGCTTGTCAGAAGTCCCCAACTTTGTAGCTGCAGAGCTTCGTTTGGTGGCTCCCTTGGTTCTCTCCACAACCACTACCCTCCCCCTGCCTCGAGGAATGGGAATTTTGACAGTAGGGGGCCTAGCAGAGGAAGCACCAACGGTGCCTTGGCCTCTTCCACCGGGGGCTGGGGAAGATTCAACGGAAACAAGCCAAGTTGAGGCCCTCATCTCTACAAAAAATAATAATAATAATAAACAAAAAAGAAAAGCTGCCAGCACCCAACTGCAGGTCCGCAAAAGCAGGAATTCAGCAAAGCCAAGCAAACTTGCTACCAAAATTGGATATCCCCGTAGTTTTCCTAACAGAAGGAAGATCACGCTCTATTGGGTCTCCTAGTCCAGCAGGGTGAAGGAAGGATTTAGGCCAAATTGGGGCAGCTCACCCCATGTTGGGCCTGTTTGAATTAACCAGGTCCATTAACACACAAGGTAGGGAGGTCCTTGAAAAATGAGCAGTTCAAACTCCAATTTGGCTAAGGCTCGAATTGGACAAAGCGATTTGGAAAGCGAGCAAAAAAGAAGAAGGGTTTCCACTCCCCCATGGAGGACTGAAAGAGACCTACTAGCTTATGCCTTGAGATAAACTAAAGGTATCCTTTGGAAGATATGGGAGCTGAGGAAACTCCTAATTTGAAAAAACACCTAAAACGCTCCAGAGAAACCTGAACTTGATAAAGATGATATGTCGCTATGAAAGCAACCACAGTCCGAAGAGAGTTGGGCACAATTTGTGCCAAGGAAAAGGGCTAAAAGTAGGTGAAATCAAGAAAGAGGGGCTGAAGATGAGGGAGGAGAATGCCTCCCCTAAGACTAGAAAGATAAAGGACTATGTGTCCATCACGTTTACTGTAAGGGGGCTCATGCCCTTTGGCTGCAACTATCTCGCTCTTTTCTAGTCCCTACTCAACATAGATGCTAAAGACAAGGATGGCTTTTAGAGAAGAAGACACAGAATGAGCCTCTATTTCAGAAAGATCAAAGGTCTGAGTTTGATAAGGGTGCCCTAGCTAACACCGGGGGAGGATAAAAGACCCCATTTTCCAGGTCAGTTGGAGAAGAAGAAGGCACAATTCCCCCTGTTTGGACTGAGGGGGTGCTAGACACAGAAGATAATATGGATGGCACACTAGAGATGATGAGACTGGGGAAAGAGGCAAAAGATACAATTTTTTCAAAGAAAAAGTCAGAAAACTCACTCGGTAAGGTCTTAGAAGGATGGAAGTTGTCCTGAAAAAATTGAATGCTCAGGTAGAAAAGGAGGACGAAATTCTAAGTGGAAGGCTTTATAAATACAAGCAAGCTATGAGAAAGTTTAGATAAATCCTAAAAACTGTAAGACTCCTCATTCATATAGAAGAAGGAGTCTCGCTAGGTCGCGAAATGGGGCGACCTACTGAAACCGAAACGGCTCAGTTTCCAAAAAAGAGAAAACCCAAAATAGAGCAACCTCCTAAAAACCCAGAACACAATAGCTCCTCTTCTGAAGTCTAAGCATTGCAACTTCCCAAAAACTAAGAGAAGATGACTTTCCAAAACCGAAAGCGCTTCAATTTCTTCTCCAACACAGAAGTGATGAGATCCTTCCACATCAAGACTAAGTGATTCAGCTCTCTAGGAAGCTAGAAAGGCATGCCTCTTTCCAAAAATATCCATTACAGAATGAAGCGGCACACCTCCTAAAGGTCTCGACCTAAAGATGGTAACCCTTAATACTTGAAGGTCAAGCTCTTGAGTAGCTACAAAAAATGGCTCGACCTCTGAAGGGTCGTAACCTAGAGATGGCAATCACTAATGCCTGAAGGTAAAGCTCCCGACTTGAAGATGGTAATTCATAACGCTTGAAGGTCAGACTTGTGACCTGGAGATTTTAACTTCTAATACCTGAAAATTAGAATAGCAAGTCCGGAGGTACAAATGGCCAAGGACTCCCCACTATTGACCTCCCAAGTCACGGACCTAGAAGTCACCGACCTCAAAATGAGCACAACATAGGCCTCACTACACCACAAATTTCGACCTGGTGAGACTCAATCCTGCACATGTACCTTCCATGTTGCGACCAAGTGTGCGCAACTCCACTTGAGGTCAAGAAATTGAAATGCCAGCTTGCAGCTCTCTACTGGAGACCTAAATGGACAGGTACCCGAAAGCTAGCCGTTACAAGGAATCGGTGGACTCGTTGATGGCTATGACGTGAAAATGGTAATTTAGCCACCACAGCCTCTAAGGGGGGTAATGATGGGAGAAACGGGTACGATCCTGATAAATCAACGCAAATGGGCAGGACATTGGACAGAAGTTAACCTAAATGGGCCCTAGGCCCCAACCTTCAATGCTTGAAAGTCAGATTCACAAAGATAACAAGGATAAGTGGGCAGTGACCTGCTACCACCGACCTCCTAAACTGAGAGAGGCACCACCAAACCTCGACCCACGACCTGCTAACGCCCAACTCGTCTCATACATCTTCTATGCCACGACTAGATGTGCACGACTCCTAACAACTCCCATGAGCATACTACCACTCGAAGCGACCTCCCAGGAGAGATAGCTGAGACGCTCAATATCCATAGGTAGGTCGCAAAGCTGGTCCAGAGGTCAGTTAGCGAGCTCGTTGCTCTCGATAGAGACGTGAATGGCAAGAAAACTCAACCTACGGAAACTCCACAATTTCAGGAGTAGTTGGCGGGATTCCACAATCCCACAGTTATCTTAACTACCTACTGTCACGTAATAGTAGAGCCCAAATTGAGGAGGTAACTGATCACTCTTTTAAATAATAACAAAATCTGACATAGTTGACAGAGAGAAAAAAATGATAGACAAGAGACAGTTTCTCCAAGAATTGATTATTCCGAATTACTCTCAGAATACTGACTTAGGCATCAAAGCTCTTCCCTAGGCACAGCCCACCTTCAGTGACTCATCTCTTCTTATTTCTCAGGTTGTAGTTGATTGACGTCATCACGATTTTTGGGTGATCCGGTGTTCATGTTTTGAGCCCCATCAATAACACCAGGCGAAGTCTTCAACCATCGGTAAATAATACATGAATATACATATAAATATATATTTATTGTCTCCGGTAAATTAGAACAAGTGATTGGCAATTAATATATATATATATATGTATATATTTTAAAAATATTTTGTAATTATTTTGTGTTTGTTATAGACCATGGAAGGAAAAAACTAAACTCTGTGTAAAGTCATCTCAGAGGAAATACTTTTCTATTTTTTTTCATTTTTCTAGTGAAATTTTTTTTGTTTTTTTAAAAAATTTGATATGATTGTTACCTTCTTCCTTTATATATGTATATATACATACATATATATATATATATATGTATATACAATAATGCTAGAACATGCTCCACTTTGTGTATTAGGGTGCGCTCTCGTCAAGTCAGTAACGAAAGGAGTTACTACATTTGAACTCAAAAAGATGTCGATTTGGGGACAACATTCAGCCCACCGAATTCCCCAAGTCACAATCCATTCGACGCAATTCACTCTGCGTTTTTCCTCCAAATCCTCCCGACAGCCAGCCCTTGCTCGGATAGACAAATTCGATTTTGGCACGACTCTGACTTGCTGGAGAACGACTTTGAAATCCTCTGTAGTCGACTGAAATCCTCCGGCAACTTTCTGATCAAATTGAAATCCTCTGACTGAAATTAGGACGGCAATTGACGTCGTTTTCTTAATATTAAAGAAATATAAGTGTCCTTATGCACCTCAGTTTGAACTAGTTGGGCATTCTATTGTAAGTATGGCTGCAACATACTATAAGTTTTGAGATTGAGTAGTATTCTCTATTAGGTCTTCTTTGTCTTGAGAAATTTTCATATGTTTCCTGTTTCTTACTCTAGCCTGTGCTTCAAACCCTTATCCTGATCCATATTATGAATGGAAATAAAATTTCAATTAATGTGGATTTTTTTTTAAAAATCATCTTGAACAGTTAAGTGTCTTTTTATAATTGCATTCCCATGTTGAACTTCTGAGTAATATTTTATGATGAATATGGATCTTTCCTCATTGATATCTTGTCTGTGATCCTATTAAAGACCGGATGTAGAAAATAGCTGTAGAAAACTGGTGTTTGAATTCGTTTGTCCAGGCTGCTCTGTGAATGTTAATTGCATTGATATGTGAAGCTTCTGCTTTTCTGTCATAGTTCTATAGACTTTCTGAGCGGTGAGGATGGAAAAAGGGGTTTCTCTTTCCGAAAACATAGATTACATTGCTTACTTTTTGAACCTAATGAAGAATGAAGTGAAATGTTTTATTTATTACCTAGTTAATGTTTATTTTGATTCTACAAAGTGCTTCTACATTTTCCCCCAATAACTGAAACTTTATGATAAGAGTGGGAGCAAAAGAGCTTAAATAGGTTTCCTTTATTGCACATGTTTAAGGTAGTGCTGATTACCAATATTGATTTGTTTTTCATTTTGAGATTCTTTGTTGACTAATATATTCTTGACACCTATAATTGCTCGGGTGTTCAATTCCATCCTGAAAAGTATCATTACAGCTGAAGGCAGGATCATTGTTTGCAATTTTATCAAGCTTATCGAGAGAAAGGAAGCTGTAGATCAATATTAGATAATGAGTTGATTAGATGGACAGAAAATGAATTTGTGAATGGATAAAAAATTTGATTATAATAGACTTTTCGCTTGGGTGTTCTTGCACTTTAGAAAAATTGGTAGCTCAGGAGAAACTTTATACAGTAACCCACACATTTCCCCATGCTCATTGTAATGGTTCTGAATCATTTCAGTAAGTGTGCAAGTTTTGTTTGCTTTATTTCACTTCTCTTTATGCTTTAAACTATCCGCTTTGAGCCAATTTGTCCCTTTCACAGCTTCTAAATTTTAGTTTTAAACTGTTATGACTCTTCAACCTTTTTTACCCCAGAACATAGAGAATACAAGAAAAACTAAATAATAATAATAAAAGCAATCTACCACACTGTGAAGTCAAGGCAATCTTGTGATCAAGGTGAAATAAGCTGCAAAGGCATGAAAAAAACAGACAGATAATACACATTAACTGACTTAGTAATTGAAAAAAAAGTGCATTTCCATTCTTTGGAAAGTTGTTGGATATGCCCTAAGAACATATGATAATTTTACTTCGTTGGCATAACTTTGTATTATGATGTTATTTATATCATTATATAATTTACTTTTATATCTGCATTTCATTAAATAAATTATGTAATGTCTTTAGAATAGTTTATTTC
>JAOXNR010053502.1:0-14132 GCA_028571225.1 Parsonsia alboflavescens
CTCCTTAACACCACCACATACACTAACGGAGTTAGAATAATTTTATTATAGGACAAAATCATAATTATATCATAATATATATAGTATTTTGTAAAATTAGTAAGGGGCAATTGCCTCACAAAGTACCACATGGACTTGTCTTTGCTAGGGTTGTAAATGAGATGAGTCTTGTTCGAATCGATCAGTTAAGACTCAACTCATTTATATTTTTCTAGACTCAAGTTCGAATTTGAGATTAAAAGAACCTAAATATTCAAAGTCGAGCACAGCTCGTAAAATATTTATAAGGCTCAAGCTCCAGCTCGTTTAACCTCATTTATGTATCTTTATTTATTTTTTAAAAAATTTAACAAATAATAAAATATATTCTATATAATTAATAAAAAAAATTATATGTAATAAAAAGCATTATATTATATAATATTAATATATTATAAATAAAACATTAATATCTATATAAATTAAAAAGCTCATTTAGTCTCATGAGTCTAATAATTCGAATACATATAAGTTTGACTAAACTCATTTAATAAGCTAATCGAGTCGAGTCTCATCTAGATTCAAACTCAATTAAGACGAACCAAATTTAAGCTTTTATCCAGATGAGTTCAAATCATTTGCGAATTGTATTAATTCACTTATACCCCTCAACTTTGCACACATAGATTTTTTTGACCATAACAAGTCACCTTAATCATTAAATCAAAAAAGTCATTACTAATGAGATTAAGATGCAAAGTACAAATATTTTGTGATTGACTGACTTAATATTGTTAGTCCATACCTCCACGCCTGAAATTGGTCAATATCACGATTTTTCTTATTTTTGAGATATATATATATATATATATATTTATATTTATATTTATATTTATATATGTCTAAGTTATTTGAGGATTTTTTAATATTAAATTATTTTCGAGATTTTTAGTTCATCCATAAGGCTGTGGAATGCTTAAATTAGGGGGTTTGAGTGTGCAGGCCCATTGGGTCATTGAACTGTTTTCGAATTTGATAATGTGCTCCACCTTGAATGTTTTTAATTTGGTAGTGAGAGAATAAATTCACTACTCATATACTTACATCGATTATGAGTATTCATGTAAAGTTCTTAACAATTTGATACAACAATGTTATCGTTAATTTATATTAATAAATATTTAAAATAATTAAAGAAAAAAAGAAAAAGAAAAAGAAAAAGGGCATGGGGGAATGTCCCACCCCTTAACCCTAGAAGTTATGAACTAAATGTAACCTCAAGTAAAAATATTTTGTCAAATCAAGGATCCAAATGCAACTATGAGCCTAGTAGCACTCATGATTAACTACTTAACAGTCGTGTTTACTATGTTAAAATGGATATTCCAAATTGACAATGAGGAATCAGACTCATCTTTATCAATACATACATGTTTCTGATGTGGGACAGGATACTATATATATTTTAATAAGAATTTTGTTTTTTTTACCTTCTTAATAATCAATCATATTTCTTATTTATTCTCATGAACTCTACCAAGTTAATAAAGCTTATCTATGGTCCCTTTTGTTTCAATCTATTTCTCTTTACTTAGGATGCAATTAAAACAAGCTAAGCTTTAGCAAAATCTCTTGGCTCAATCTCAAACTTGCAAATTGGAAAAGCATATACTAAGATCGAGTTAAAATTTTTCAAGGTGATTATTCTTTTAATTCAAAGTCAAACTTCAATCAACTCAAATTATACTAAAAAATAAATTTTTTAAGTTCAATAATAATAATAAAAAAAGGTCAAACGTGATCAATACTCAACTATAACATTATTTCAATTAGAGCTTTAAGTTTAATCTTGACTTTTCTAAATTGAGATTTAATTAGACTTGTTTGCACCTCATTCTTCAAAACAAAATGAATGGAGAAAAATATAAAGCACATATATGAAAAGAGATGGTTAGATATTTTTATCGATAAGAAAAAGTAAAAAATGGTACTGTAGAAATCTCATCGAAAGGGTAAAAATGTCAACTCAACACTTCGATTGCTCAGGGTCCCAAATCGAAAAATATATTAGTGGACTGGATTGGAGTTTTATAACCAACCCATATCAATATATCCCAAATTGATTTTTAAATTCAAGCCCAACCCAAAAAGCATATGCTCATTTCTGTGTGTCATTTTCTTCTTAGTATGTACTCCTTCCTAAGTTATCGATTCTCATGTTGTTAAAATTAAAATATTTTTTTATTTTAAAAATATCTATATTTATGATTCTGATCAATTTAAAAATAGTGATTAAAAAAAAAAAGATAGATACATGAATAATATAATAAAAAAAGAATAAAATATCTAATAAATTGAAAATAATAATTTATAATTAGTGATAAAAAAAAGTACCTTATAAATATAGTGATGGAGGGAGTGTGTTTATTATCGAGGCAAGACAGCACTTACTCTCTTAATAGAGAGTCTCCATATATGATTCACTTTTTTTTTCTTGACACTATAAGTTTTGACCCAAAAACAATTTTAATTACAGTAACTGCCATGGACGATGATCTGAGTATAACAACAAAAGTCAAACAAAATCTTATCGTTATTTGATATAGATAATGTTACATATTGAAAATGATTTCCATAAATGGTGGATGATTTGCCATCCAATGAAGTACAGAATATGAAACAACATTGAACCATCAAATCATTCAAAATCATATTGTTGTTGATTATCATAAGTAAGAGTATCTCTCAAACACTTGTAATTAAATTCTTAATGCTTTTGAGCCTCTAAAGTAATTTGGTCCGCTCTATATCTACACCCCCCCGGGGCCAGTGAGCTAATTATATACTATACATTGAGGAAGGTTATCGAATTACGCTTCTAAGCAGTTCTAATCTTCTATTATCACTCAATATATTAGCTATTTAAAAAGAAAGGAAGACATATTGAGAATATCCTTTCAGATAGTCAAATAAGAATACAATAATTCTATTTTTATTAAAAAATAAGTCTTTATAGTATCATTCCAATATGAATGTCCCAAATCAAGGTACAAAAATAAATAGAGTTCTAGCAATAAAAGACCTAAAGACTATTTATCATCCTCTATCCATGTATAGATGCATTAGTAATACAAGTAACAGTAATGTTGTGGTGTGTTGTTACAAACCGTGTGCCATTGAAGGAAAAGTAGCGATAAACTTTTATGATGTTGTTTTTTTTTTTTTCAATCTGTAAAGAGTTAGTCACTGCATTGCGAGGTAGACAGATTGAACCATCAAATCATGTCGCAGAAATTTGCCATTATTTTTCCTTTAATAGCATACAAGAGCACACGGTTTGTAACATACCACAACATTCCTAATACATGTAATTGTTTATCATTATTAACATACAATTTGGCCCAAAAGCATTATATATAAGGAATTGGCATTACTACTTTAAATGGGAAGTACTTTGGGAAGCTTAAAAAGAGAAGGCCGAATCTCTTTATAATTTTAACATTTGTCTTTGATAATGATACCTATTACTACTGTGTAGTCACTTCAATTCATTTTGCTGTGAGTGATCTCTCATCCTGTCTACTCCAAGTGGGGTGGCTGTAAAAGAACATATTCATAACTAAACTTTCCAAATGCAAAGGACGTTTACAAAGTCTACTCTATTATTAATACTTTATATGTGTAAGGTATATTCTTTTTGTCTGTAATTGAATGTTCAATTTTGATTTGCATACATTTTAAGGAAAAAAAGAAGGTTAATTTAGTTATTGATTTTAACGTTGCCATGTCAATTTTATTAATAAAATTTTAAATAATTTAGAAAATAGAGTATTTAATTATAGATAATTGATAAAAGACCTAAAGATGGTGTAGTCTCATTTACTAGTTTATCGGGACAAGAGAGCCAACTTATGAGAAAAGGCCAAGTAGATGAGACTTCGACCACTAGCAGAATACTAGACTGATAAATAGGTTGATAAAAATTAAATCTTACGTACCTCGTAATAAAGAAACACTCCAACTATAGCCCTATCATCAAAAACCTTTTTCTATTTATACATTAGGTTGATATGATAGTAGTTATAGGGTTGAGAAGATATATGGAATTTCACTATTGATTTGACTACCCACTGACTCACATGCATATTCCAAAAGACGATAGTCCAAAGTATTAAAAGACGATAGTCCAAAATATTAAAAGAGGAGCCATTTTCTAAACAAGGTAAATAAAGACATAGATGAAAAATCCTCTTTGCATGCATTGCATCTTCTCTCTCTAAAAAATAGTTTTAACTTGATCATCAGAGTTATTATAGGAGAGACTCTCTGACATATTCATTTATTTCAGGTGTTTGACCGTTACTCTTCACATTTATTGCATCTGCTTTGTCCAGATCAGACAACGAGAATGATTCCCAATGCGTTTTCGCGTTATTACATTCAATATTGAATAATTCAAAATAGAAATAAAGACATTCAAATCTAAACAACAAAAGAATTATCAATCTGATACACGAGGTGTTTTTGGTACGATTTTGGAGAGACCAAGACCCAAATTTTTTCTCAAAGTGCTCCCGGTCCCTGTTTCCACTACAACCCGTGCCCTAAAACCCCAAAAGATGAACTCATCCTTTTTATCTTATTATCCCTGTCCACCTCTGCACCAAATACATCCTTCATAGACCAAATCCTGTTCCGAATCCATTGTATATCTAACTACGCAAGAATTATTTCTAATGGAGGAGAACCTCTTTTTACTTGGGTCAAGTCTTTGATGATGACTCCAACCTATCATTTATAAGTAGTAAAAGCAGCCGAGCAACTTACACAACCATTACCAAGGTATAGTGTCACGCTCCAGACCTGGGATCAGATATGGGTTTAAAATTTGAGCTTAATATGATACGATAAAACTTAAAAGTTATCTTCATGAGCTGTAAATCTCTAATACTAAAAATCCAAACCAAAATAACTACATGGTTATATCCCAACTAATACATCAAGATATTCATAATCATATTTAAGCTTCTCTCCCGAACAAATAAAGTAAAAATTACAATAAGTCAATATTAAAATTTCTAACCTTATCAATCTAAACAAAAGTAAATTTGGTCCCAACTAAGTCAAATATCACTTTTTTTCACCATGCTTATCCCTAAAGATTTTTGAATCTACACTAATAAGAAATTTTTTTTTTTAAAAATAAACTAAAATCATTTCAGAAAATATGATGAAAAACTTTATAATTGAGAATAATTCAAAGATATTAGACATGAGTTTGCTTTTCAAAATAATTCAAAAGGTATCAAACAAACAGAATATTATCAAAATCAGAAAACTATTATAATTTTGATTAGGTTCAATTAAACACACAAACTCAAGGGTCAGATTAATGAATTTAGTCCCAATTGTTTATCTGACTAGGACGGCTAGACAAATAAATTTATGTGAGCTTTTGGACCATGCTCAATGGATTCAAATAGAATAATGAAATATATTACCCCAACTAATTTATATGAAACTTAAACCTTAAACTGAACATGTTTCTAAAGTTGATATATCAACAAATTCATATAGTTGATAAAACATTTTAGCTTCTATGTATAACTCATTAATTCATAAAATAAATAGGTAAGAAAAGATAATATATCATGGAAGAACATTAAATAAAGAAAAATAAGAAAATAATATAATTGATAAATTAAAGTAAATGATGGTTATAGATAGAAAACGGATCTGGCAAACAGACTTGGGTAAAGCTAAGTGCTAGACTTTTAGTTAGAATTGAGGGTTGACCCTAACCTGCCAAAAGGGACCTGTCACTTGCTTGACTTTATTGCAGTCCCTACATCTATCCTCTGGTAGCCACCGAGGGGCTAATTATAAGATGGCGAGTGGAAAGAATGTCCAGCTAGACAGTCATTTGATTTGCGCTTGACATGTGATTTGTTATAAATTTATTATTTGGATTTGGCCTGGATCTTTCTGGTTTGAACTCTATTTATAAAGTTTGTATTTTTTTTCAAATAATAATTTATAAATTCAATATATTATAACATAAAATATGAAAATATTTGATCATAATAATTAATAAAAAAAAAAAGAGAATTAATAAATTACAATAACTCAACATTATTTATTTAAAATATATGATAAAATACTATATAATTTAATTTATTACATCACAGACAACAATAAGCACAAAAATTTAAACTATGATTCTATCAAATATATTTGTAGTGGATTTGCTAGGGTGCGCTCCAATCGTTAGCGTAACGGAATTTTTGCTCCGCTTGGTTGGTTGCATGAGTACTGTAGCAAAAATTCCGTTACGGTAACGGTTGAAACGCGTATTAAGTAATGCTTCGGAGCGCGCCTTAGCAAAACTGATATTTGTAGTTACTAGCTATTAGTCATAAACAATTAAAAATTAATCGTAATTTCTTCCACTTATTAAAACACTCTCAAAATAAGAAAATCAAAACATTATTAATCATAGTGCAACTCACAAATAAAAAGAAATACATTGATTCGATTGTTCAAAATTTTAGTTTTTGTTTCTTATTTAAACCATGGAAATGCTTAATTACATAAAATATATACATGTTAAGTAATTATAATGAATTGTAAAATATTACCACAGTTCATATATTTTATGTTTAAATCTTAAATTATATATCAATCTACAAGTAGTTTTTTAGAAAGGAAAAAAAAAAAAAAAAAGAAACAGGCACAGGTCTACATGACGGGCGTAACAGAAAGAACACAAGATATAAACCTGACTTTTGATGCAAAATAGGCCTAAAGAAAGGTCTTAGCTTAATTGTATACCTGAATAGGGCAGGTCAAATCAGACCAAATGTAAGTTAGGTCATAGGCCCCCAGAGATTACCAGATCTATTTTCACCCCAAATGGTGTCCAAGTCAGTTCAGAAAATGTGTAGGAATTGAGGATGCAAGAAATTCGGTAATATGAAAAGAGTTCTTTAAAAGAAAAAAACATAAAATCAAATAAAATAAAACTAAGAAAGGTCTAAATCAGTGGGATGTTAATTAGCAAGGCGCTTCCTCTGTTTCATCGGGCCGAAGAATATATATACTTTTATATATATATAAAAAAAGAAGTTCTAATAACTCACAAACAAATCCAAAGAAAGCAGAGGAACTGAAAACAAAAGGAAGAAATCGTAGACGGTAATTTAAATCAAAATAAAATATTCGAGAAGAATAAAAATTTATAAAGTATTCCTAATATCCAACTTATCAATTCTATTTGAACCTTACTAAATTTGATTCCAAAAGTCGATTTAAATTTCTAATCAAACAAAAATCACTCACTAATTAGGATAGGGAGATAAATGAATTCAAACCTACGATTGATGGGAGAAACGAGTACAATCGGGACAAGTCAACATTAACAAGCAAGATCCGAATAGAAGTCAATTCAAATGGACCCAAGGTCACAACTTTCAATACCAGAAAGTCAAACTTACAAAGTCAACAAGGATAGATGGGTAACGACTTGCTATCATTGACTTCTAAAGTCACAAACCTCTGAAATGAGATTGAGAGAGGCACTACCAAATCATGACCCTCGACCTGATAACTCTCAACTCATCTCATACATCTTTCATGTCACGACTAATTGTGCACAACTCAAAACATCTTCCATGAACCTACAATCACTCGGTGCGACCTCCTAGAAGAGACAGTCGAGACACTTGACCTCCACGGATAGGTCATGAAGTTGGTTTAAGAGGTCGATTAGCGAGCTCGAAGCTCTCGACAGAGATTTGAATGACAAAATATCCCAATTAAGGGAAACTCCATGATTCTAGGAGCAGCTGGTGGGATTCTATGCAATCTTACAACTATCCTAATTGCCTACTGCTATGTAAAAGTAAAGCTCTAGTCGAAGAGGTAATTGATTCCTTTCCATATAATCAAATCATAATTAGTCTACGAGAAAAAAGGAACAGTCTTTTTGAGAATTAATTATACTCGATTACTCTCAAAATTCTGATTTAGACATCGGAGCTCTTCCCTAAGCACAACTCACTATGGTGACCATTTCTACTTTCTTCTCAGGTTACGGTCGTTGACGTCATTACTGTTTTGGGGTAACTGTGAATTCACTTTTGAGCCCCATCAATGATAATAAAAATATATAACTTTACCCTTATTGATGTGATTTCAGTTAGACGGATATCTGACATTCTCTAAAATTTTTCTATTCTATCCCTAAGATAGAACACGTATACGGATTCTAAAGAAAGAAAACCTTAAAACTATTATTGATTAAGACCTATTAAAAATAAAAACCTACATAAAACTTAAAGACATTGGATCTAAAAGACCTTGACTAATTTGGATATATATTATAGTATTACCAGAAAGTGTGTGTTTTGGGATAGAGACCTCAACTTTAAGTTGGCCCCTCATTTGTCCTTTCTCTCTTTAGCATGCAAGATGTGTTGTACATATCGATCCACTAGGAAGCAAAATGTGTTTATGCTTCCTCCGATTAGAATTGAAAATGTTTGACTTAATATGTTCATTTTCACGTTGCAATGTCATTGTTTGCTTTATGAGACATTCAATTTTAGAAGATTTTAAATAGAAGTTGAGATATTTAATTTTGAATTTAGGGTTACAGATCTTATGATATACATTTGTTAGTCCCTTTTAATTACATCAGTAAAAATCATAAAATCTTACATGTGACCTTTAATTTTGTTTTTGTCAGATGTGGGTTTTATGTACTAAATTTTATAAAGATAAACTAAACTTTAGGATATTTGATCTTTTTAAAGCCATGTACTAATTTTCTACTGGTATAATAGAGAGTGATACGTAAATGGATACTAGAAGATGAGCATGGAGGAAGTATTTTATTTCAGAAAAATATTTTTCTCTACACATATTTTCTTCTTTCTTTCATGGACCTTCCCTGCTATTTTCTTCTTCTTCTTTTTTTAAAAAAAAACTTCCCTTGGACTATAGGGAGTGACACAATAAGTGCTTATGTTTGTTTGGTAGGAGTGAAAAGAGGAAGTATACGGATACAGGAAGTAAATTAGGAGATAAAATGAAAGATTTACTTCGTTTGGTAGGAAGTAAAACGGGAGGGAAACTTCTTCCCTTCTATGTCGAATTTTTCATTCCTTATCTTCCAATTTGGATGGATTGACAATTTAATTATTATATGATTACTTTATTACTCTTTTATTTGACAAATCTTTTTCTCTCTCTCTCTCTCACTCTTTTCCGCCTGACCTTTATTCTCCCCCTACAAATTTTTCCCAATTTTTTTTTGAATAAAAAAAATAATAATAGTTTTTTTATTAAAAAAAGGATTCAATATTAATACTAAAATCATAATAAGAATTCAATATTATAAATTTATTATTATTATATATTATCTCATAATTCCATGGAAAAAAAATTTAAAAATGTTATTTATACAAATATAAAACCAAACATTAATGAAAAAAAGATCATACTATATTGCTCATATATTCAAAAGGATGTAAAAGTAAATTTGACAAAATTTACTTCTATTTCCTTCCACTTTTCAATCTAACCAGATAAGAAAAAGTATTTCATATTTACTTCCTCTTTACTCTTAAACAAACAAAATTGAAGTAATTATAAATACTTCCAATGAGCCCCTCCCCCTCTCAATTGCCCTCGCCTTCTTCCTTCCTCTTGCATACCAAACAAGCCTTAAGACTTCTAATGTTTTTCTAAACTTGCATTTATATAGTATAAAATAATGATGTGGACTTTGTGTTAATTATGATAAAAGACGGAAAGGAACTGAAAAGAAGTAAAATAAATAAATTATAAAAAAAAGGAATTCTCTACTTTGTTTTTCCAACTTTTAGGGATATGTCTATCCTTCAGAACTCTTAAAGTAGATTTGGTTGGCTATAATGCAAGCAAAATTTGGGAATTTTTAAATATATCAGAATTTCTATATTCGAAATACCCAATAATGACATAAATTAGTTAGCAAATGTTTTAATGAATAATTGCGTTGACTTTTTTAATTGAAGACTAATTTCATATCTTGAAGCAACATTCCCTTCTTCACTATTGACTTTATATATATATATATATATATATATATATATATATTATATAGGAATGATAGTGTATGCTACGGAGCACACATTAACAAGTGCTTCACTTAAATGTTTAACGATCAAAGTTAGCGGTTAGTTGTTAAAAAAAAAAAAATTCTTCTATAAAAAATTATTTTTTCAAAATTTTTTTATAAACTAAACCTTAGGAGTGTTTGATTAAATTTTAATTTATTGTTTTAAAAAAATAAGATATTTGACCATTAATTTTGATCGTTGGAAACTTGTGCTCCATAGCACATACTAACATTTCCATATATATATATATATATATATAAATATATTTATACAGTTTCTGCTATGTGCGCCGTTGCACTGTGCGACGGTGCCATTTCAAGGAGTTGCTTTTTTTTTTTTGATAGCAAAACGAGTTTGTTTCGGCGCTGTCGCACAATGCGACTGTGCACAGCATAGCCAGCCTGCATATATATAATCCTATGCGTACTTAATTTGTGTCTAAATCCAAATCATATATACATAATCAAATTAATTTTGTCTTCTAAGTTCTTTCTTCTAATAGAAACTTACAATATTGACATCCAAAGAATAGATCTCAAGCATGAAAGCCTCATACTTCCTCCGTCACTAAATATATATCACTAATCGTCATTTTATAAAAGTTAAGAAATCCTTTTTTTTTTCTTTCTAAAATGATCTCCAATCATTCTCTTAAAAAAAAATGAACAACAATTCAATATATCATCAAAAGGGCAAGATAGGAAAAATACTTTCAAATACCTAATTAATTAACGATAATGACTTATAATTATAATAAAAAAGTTAATTGAAATGATTTATATTCAGTGACGGAGGGAGTATAAGTATTATTCAAGAGTCCCAAAGCTCAAAAGTTGAAGTAAGAATCAAGAAAAAAATCGTCCATGTAGAGAAAACTTATATATTCTTCAGGAGAAAAAAGGAAAAAAAATTTATACCTCATATTTATAGTGTGGAAATATTATTCCATGATTTGATCCATTGTGTCGGCGCGGGGCGAAGATGTTAAGCGTGAAACCAAAGCCAGCTTTCCCGGATCAAAGGGATTAATCTAAGTGGCGTTGCCGGTTCTTGAAGGAGCACCTCGCGCGGTGCGAGCACTCTTGTACCCGGTGTACCTTACCCATCTCCGTAAAAATGCCCCGTTTTGATTTCTTTGGTTGAATTTGCTTGGAATTTTTTAATATACATTTATTATACTATTAACCACGTTAGTAGATGTATCCTACAAGATGTTTTAGATCATTTATCTTCTAAACCCTAGGAGCATGTATATCGGATTCGAATGTAGGATTTTTAGTTTTCGTACTCATCATTCCATCCACTAAATTATTTTCAATGAAACTCTTTTAAAACTTTATAAGATTACAAAATACTCAAAAATGTCAAAGCTAATTCTACGTTCCTATTTATATTTGAGTAGAATTAATTGTACATGGATTATGTGAATATATAGAAAATCAATATTATATATAAAAAGCATATAAGTAATTTCGTTAAGTGATTAAATTCAACTCTTAAATATCAACGTTTCTAAAATCATGATTTCAGAGACAAAGGTTATAGGTTCAACTTCTATTACCATCCATTATTGTATTACTATTCACTTGCTACCCTCTCCACAATCTTAATTAAACTTTTAGAATAAGAGATGATCTCCTCCAGCAAGATCCCAACTGCTTCCCCGTTTTCCTTGTAACCTAATTCAGCTTCAACTTTCCATTAGGTAGTCCTGTCAAGTAGGGAAAAGTCAACGTCTTTATAAAGTAAGAGTGATTGGGTAATTGATTTAATTAGTTTTATAAATATAATAATTCCCCGTTTTCTTTTCTTGTACGTACACACCTCGCCTCCTTTCTTTTCTCGACACATGGCAGTCCTTGCAACACATGTTGACTGGAAATCGTAAACGGGGCTTATTCCTAGTTTGGACATAGATATGAAAAAGGGGATTGGTTTTTTTTTTTTTTTTCCATTTTAGTAAGTCTTTGGTAGCTCTGAATGCGATGTCCTCAGTGCTCTTATACCTGTGCAATTGTATTACATGTGCATTTATGGTTGGTTGTTAGTAGCAAGTACTATATTTTTTAAAAATGAATATCTCATTTTTTATTTTAAATTATTTAAAATTAAATGTATCATTTTCTAATTTAATTAAATTTTTATTAAGGAAAATAAAATTGTAATATTAAAATTAACATTCAATTTCTAAGGGAGGAAGTAATATATATAGTATGGTTTCTTCTCTCGTCACAAATGATGTGAAATTGATTATGATGTTTTTATATATTAAAAATAAAATTATTATACTCTAAAATTATATTAACTTCATTGGCAAAAAATGTGAGGCTCAGAAAACAAAACTATCGATATATTATTAAAAGAAAGGCAACTCTACCATAAAGCTACCGAGTATCCAAATACAATATATTCGGAAAAAAAAAAAACGGAAAAGAAAAGGGAAATGGAAATTGGAAAGACATGAAAATAAATTAATTAGAGAGGGTAAGCAATAAACATAATATAGAGATAGCTTCACCTCTGAAAAAATGGAAACTAATGACTCATGGATGTAATATTCAACCCATATTTTTTCACTTATTTCTTTTTTTATTATATATAACTAATTTGTAAATTAATTAGAAATCAATAATTAATCACTGCTTAAAATTTTACTTAATAATAGTCATGATTTACGTGTTTAAATTAAATAAAATAAAATTACAAAAACCAATATAAATTTAATTAATTAAATATTAATTAAGGAAAATTACTCATAAAGTTGTTTTTTTTTTTTAAGCATTTGAATCTTAAAGGGATGATGATTTGGACAGGTGTCTGAGGATACATTGAATTATTTTTTTAATTACATTTTTATTTTTAATTTTATTATACTATGAAAAATAATTCATTGTAATATTTAAATTTCTTCTGGTGCAAATATCCATTTAAATAAATATAAAAAAGCCTCCATTCAACTTATTCAAGGGAACAAAACATTGATAACATATTACTATATAACAATAAAAAATATAATAGTACAAAAAAAGTAGACTTAACTTACAATATAATTTGAAAATATCTATAATAAACCATAATGATATTTTTTCCTTAAAAAAACTATATTAACTAATATTCTCTTAGTCACTATTTATAAATCACTAGCCGTCATTTTGTAAAAATTAAAATAAGGGAAAAACACAGTCAACTATTTGATAATTTAACAATAATATTTTATAATTAGTGACAAGAAAAGTTAGCTTGAATGACTTATAAATAGTAGTCGGGGGGAATATGAATTTAATTAATTGAGTTTTTCTAAAATGTAATTGAAAATTATACATAGGAATTTGTCATTTTTTAATTTTAGAAAAAAATTAATTTAAATGGATGATGAGTGATATATTAAATTACCTTTTTTTTTTTATCAATATATTGTTATTTTTAATTTTATTATTTCATACCTTATATAATTATTGTTAATTCTTCCTGCGTATTTCGCAGGTCATTATCCTAATTATACTCTAAAAATAGAAATATTATAAAGCATGACATAGACAATGCAAGTGGAGATTTAACATGCATATATATAATTTTGAAAATGACAAGAAAAAGCTAAGCACTATTTAAATAGTAAAGTCGTTTAATTTGTTGATTACGGGCAGATTACGGTTTTGAGTTGTAAAAGTAAAGAATGTAAAGTTTAGCATTTAAATTTTCAATTTAAATAAAGTTTTTTTTTTTAATATTCTCTCAATTTGAAATTGAATGTTTCATCTTGATTTTTTTTTGACAAATTTTATTAGAAGATTTTGATTTAATTCAGTTTGAATATAATAATATCAATTTTTTATTAGCTATGAAAATGAGACATTCAATTTTAAAAAGTTCAAAAATAAAAATGATGACATTCAATTTCAATTGGAAGGAATATATTTTATCATCTATGTATCTATATATTCTTCTTTACACTTCAATACATAACATATGCGCATACACATACACATACAC
>JAOXNR010053503.1:0-14130 GCA_028571225.1 Parsonsia alboflavescens
ACTTGACCAAAACGATGTCGTTTTGACCCGTAGTACACAAATTCTGTGTGCTACGTAGCACACAGCAGCATTTCTGTATATATATAAATATAAATATATATATATTAAAAAAAGATAGCTGAAATTTAATTTTGACCATTAGAAATTTAATGGAATATTTCATAAAGTGTGCTCTATGGCACTTTATCGCATTATATATATAGAGTACATTGGTAAGTCTTTAACGGCTAAAGTTAACGATTAACTAATATATAAAATATGTTTACAAAAAAAAGTTTTTTATCGAAAATTTTATTTTTTTAAAAATAAAATTAGATGTTGATTGTTAATTTTGACTATTAAAGTCTTAATTGTACACTTTATATGGAGTGCACTAATGCACTTTATAACATTACACTAGATTTATATAAATATATATATATATATATATTTATTTATACGAAATTGCTATGGAGGACAACTATTAAGTTTTTAATAGTCAAAGTTATTCGTCAACTTTTTTTTTTTTCTAAAATAATAATAATAAAATTGATGCAATACCCTTAGAGTTTTGCTTATCCTTTTAGTGTACAATATAAAAAAGGGCAAAAGATATCGGATACCCTTAAACTGTCCGTGAATCCAAATCTTACCCTCAAACATTTTCTTTAAACAACCATACACCCGAAATCCCAAACCGTCCATGACATATCATTCCATCTATCCAAACCGTTAACCTCTCATGAAACCACTATTCGTGACCTCACGTAACTTCTCAAAGAGGCATCTACGTCCCAAATCAGAAGTCTCTTTATGAAAAAGATGGGCAGGATGCTTTGGTAAACTGATCCAAATAGGCACCAAGGAAGATTCAAAATCAAGTTTAAAGGAAGGTAACCATCTAAAAACTCTCATGGGGTAACCCAAAAATTTCCAGTCTCTACTAGAACAAAAGTGAGAAAAATCTTCTTCCAAATCCAAATTAATCAAGACATGTTTTTTTATCAATTAACCCCAAAGAAAAATTACCTCTCAATGCAGGTTTGCCAACAGATTTCTGAAGTTCACTCTTGGAAGAGATGCCATGGGAGAACTTACCAATGATAGCAAATCAGAGAGGGGTAGCAAGCTGAAGAATATCGTTTGGTAGGAACCGAATTGCAGGGTGCCCTTTGAAGGAAAATTAATGCGGAGGTTCTACAAAAAGTTATTATCTGAAGGTGGGGCTGTCATGAAAGGATTTTTGGAGGTTGGGAGGTTCCACAGGTTGGGCACAGTTTGAATTGGTCTTCACATAAAAGGAAGGTGGTGGAGTGGGGAACCTCACTACTACTGATGAGAATGTTGTTGCTGCTGTTTGGGTTGCAGCAAGGGATGAAAAAGGGTTTAGGGGGAAAGGTATATAGGCCATAGTGATGGGCTAGGCATGGGATCGTGATGGCCAAATGTGGAAAGAAAGAGGCGGCATAGGCTAGAGGGTTGGGCAAATCAGACAAAAGCTATGGGTGGTGGCAAGGGTGACCAAGATGGGTGGAGCGAAGGAGGAAGCAAATTTGGATGGTGGAATGGTCTGCAGCGATCGAAGAATGGAGAGCACTAAAAGCAGAGAGAGAGAAGTCAGATCTATGGGTTGTAAGAAGGTTGAGGATTTGGGTGTGGGGTGTTGTTTGTGACTGAGCTTTGAATGGCAGGTGAAAAATTTGGAGTGGCAACTAGTCAGGGAAAAGAAACGATAGGAAGTTGGGATTTGGGATGAAAATACCCCTTTGAGAAGTCGAGTGAGGGTCACGTGTAAGGGTTCCGTGAGGGATCAACAGTTCAAATGGACGAAATGGTATGTCATGGACGATTTGGGAATTTAGGTGTATGATTGTCTTAAAAAAAAGTGTGAGGGCAAGATTTGGATTCCCGAATATTTTAAGAGTATTTGAGATCTTTTGTCCTATATAAAATATAGAGTAATTTGATGTTTTAGGAGTTTAATTTTACTTATTGGAAACTTCGATCCTTAGTTCTTTTCTTTTTTCATTTTTTACCATTTTTATCTTCAAATAAATTATGCTTGGATATTTTAAACTTTTTTATAAAATTGTTAAGAAAACTTATTGGAACTGATCGTCAACGGGCATTTGACCAATTTAAAATTGGTAAAATCAAAATTTCACTATTCAAACAAAATTATTATTTTTTTCAAAAAATTAAACCCCACCCTAATTTCACGCAAACCTCCAATTTCTTTCGAATCGTGCCTGCCCATTCAAAATCGGAGCTGCCAGAGCGATCTTCTTTGATGTCCAGTTCAGCTCAATTTATCGTTGATAAATCATTTGCTTTGCTCTCCACGGTGGTATTTGGTAGGATTGGTGGTACTAGTAGGCTGCCATGGGTGGTGCTGGTAGGAATGATAGTGCTCGGAAGAAGAAGAGAAAGTCTTCATCGTTCAAGAAAAAGTTGAAGCATTTTTCTTCTTGTTGGTGGTGGTGGTAATTTTGGTAGTCTAATTGATTCAATTACTTCGTATGCAGTAGATTTAAAGTAAATTTAGATAAATTGAGTTTCTTGAGGCCATAAGAGGTCGAGCTGCGGGTCAATGGTGAAGGAGTTGTATGGGGAAAAGAGGACAAAAAGGGACTTCAAACCTAGCGGGTTTAACGAATATATGGTGATGGTGTTTTTCCTCTCTTCATCCAAATCTCCATCGATACTAATCAACCACAGAGGATTTCAACGGTTTTTTTTTTCCTTTCTTTTTTGGTTTACTTGAATTGATTAGAGGTTTTGAAAGTTGTTGAATTCTAATAACGACGGAGGACATGAAGACATAGTCACCGAGTGATTGCCAACTCTTGATGATTTGACTCCGTTATCACAAGCTTTGATCCAGCCGGAGCTGGCTATGCCTTTTAGAATTCTGTTGGAACTTTTCCGGAGTGTTCTTGACATGAATCGAGCTTCTCAGAACACTTTGTCATCATCATTTGTCTGTACAGAACATATTGTATGCTTTCAGCAATGTGAACATTGATTCATAATCGCATGGCAGTACTACATGTGATTCCACTAAGTCATATCATCATCATCTGAAAGTTTACTTATATTTTTGGCAAGAATACTGAAGTAAGAACTGGGTGTACATGAGTTTCGCTGAAGAAGAAATTTGGGATTTGGGGGATGGGGGATGGGTCCATTTGGCCAAGGGCCCAGTTTTTAAAAGTTTTGTATTTGGTTTTGATTGAATTTCTCAAAATAAAAAGTTAAGTTTTCAACAAACCGAAATTCATTTGGATTAGTTTTGTAATCCTAAATTTTCAAAACGCAAATAGTCAAGTATGCCCTTGTTAATTTATGTAACTTACTCCACACATCCTCATATCTCCACTACCAACACAATATCAAATGGAGAAGAAACACAGATCAACCTTGTCGTCATCACCATCGTCATTGTCACTGTGGTAGTCATCACCCCCTCAAGCCCTTGCCAGCGCGCTTGAAGCCCTTATCGACCCCATTATCACTACTATCAACGCCTC
The DNA here is from genome assembly GCA_028571225.1 of Parsonsia alboflavescens. Taxonomy (NCBI): domain Eukaryota; kingdom Viridiplantae; phylum Streptophyta; class Magnoliopsida; order Gentianales; family Apocynaceae; genus Parsonsia; species Parsonsia alboflavescens. The sequence goes on from JAOXNR010053503.1 coordinate 3,510, forward strand.
AAACCTTGTCATGTCACCTGAAGCCCTTGTCGATGCCATCATTACCACCTCAAGGCATTGCTACCGTCTCTGCCTCAGCCTAAAGCTTGAGCTCTAATTTTTATTTTTTATTTTTTGAAAATCCCTAGATCCTCTAATTGATTCAAGAGTAGAGGATCAACGAGAGAGGAAGTTTAATTCTATGTCTCTCTTGTTGGGCAGTTGGTTGCTTTGTTGTTCCGAAATTCTAGAAGATTATTTCTTAATTGTCTTGAAAATTAAGAGAGTGAAAAAGGATAATAAGGAATAAAAGTAAAAAATAGAACCAGAAAAGAACTTATGCTAGTTTTCTATTTTGCTATATTTTCATGGTTCAATTTTCTAAAAGTTTAGATTGTAAACCTTTCAATCATTTGACCAAATGACTTTTACGAAATTTTCAATTTTCAAACACCCAAAAGTGGCTATCCAAATGTAGCCAGATACGGTAAAGGTGTAATATATATATTTTTTTAAAATGTTTGAACAGTGGAATTTCAATTTTACCCCTCTTAAATTGGTTAAATGCCCATTGACTGCCAATTTTGATCATTTTTCTTAATAATCGCATAAAAGGACCAAAGAACCAAATGTAATTTATTTGATTGGTCCCCAAAAAAAAAAATATTATGAATCAAAGTTTCCAATCAACAAAGGGTGGAGTCTTGAAATATCCAATTACTCTTAAAATATATTTACAAAAAAAAATTGAAATTTTATTTTTTAAAATAAAATTAGAAATTGATAGATAACTTTGACCGTTAGAGACTTAACGATGTACTTTATACATAGTGCAATATAGCATTACCCCATATATATGTAAAATTTTGTGAGTAGATGGATGAACTAAATAAAATTAACTAATATTTTTAACATTCTATTGGTTTAATAGGGTATCCATGAACTTAAAATTTTTTTTCCTATTTTCATTAATTTTTGCATCGGAAATTCAACAATTTTATAAAAGGGATGTTACTACATTCAACAAACTACAAGAATTTCATAGAAAATATAAATTTAAAAGAAAAATCTTTCAATGAACAAATAATAAGAGGTTTTTTAAGGAAATTCCAAAGTCAATTTTATTAGATGAGCTATCATTTTTTTGTTTAATATGAAAATAATTAAAACTTCTGATGCTTATAATTCTTTTGTAATAAAATTAATACTTTACAATATAGAATTAATTTTAGTGATGGGGCTCAAAATTGAACATTGGGTCACTCCAAAGCCATGATGATGTCAATCGATAACAACCCAAGAAGAAAGTAGAGATTAGTCTCCGGAGGTGGGCAGTGCCCGGGGAAGAGCTCTGATACCTAAGTCAGTATTTTGAGAGTAATTTGGAGTAATCTGTTCTCAGAGAGACTGTTTCTTGTGTATTGTATTGTGTTCTCTGTCGATAGACTGTGTATCATTCGATTATTTGAAAGAGACATTAGTTACCTTCTAGATTTGGTCTCTACTCTTACATGACAATAGGTAATTAGGATAGTTGTGAGATCAGAAAATCTTGCCTACTGCTCCTGGAATCGTGGAGTTTCCCTAGTGATGAGGGCATCGTACAAGATGAACAGAACCGACCAAGGGATTCGAACCGGGATGGAGATGTGCATTTAGAGTCGATTTAGAACAGTTTGGATTGGCAGGCTACACGAAACAGGCCCACACCATGGAGTCCGCATAGGTCCAAGCATCTGCAGGGAAAACGGCCTGACCCAGACCTACTGTCTCAGAATAGGTTGAAATTTGGCAGGCCACTTGGAAACGACCCAACGGTCAAGGCACATCGCTTTGCCATGGCCATATGGGCTTGTCTTGATGGAGTTTTGGGCCTTTTTCTATTTTTAGTTAAGGTATTTTCGCAAGTTAGGGTATTTTTGGCAACTTCTCATTATTATTGTTTTAAGGTTCTATTAAACTGGATTTTAATGAATTTTTCGTTAGACAATTATTATTTCCAAGAATGAATTTCCTTTTCTTTCTGACTTTTGGTTTGAATTGCAATTCAATGGTGCTAAAATCGTGAGTTATCAGGCAAAACATCCCATTCTCATATCCTGTCAAGTTTTCAATTCCCACTTGAGCGATTTTGCCTTCATTCGAACAGGTTGCTCAGGAGTGTTGCAGGCAATTGAAATTGTTGTACAACAAATTGGTATTAGAGCCTTGATCCCAAGTCCTCTAAAGTCGTCACCACCAGAAAGTCTTAATCCGAAAATTTTTGTCAAAATGGATCGAAAAGATGAAGAACCATCTCTTTGTGATGTAGTAGCAACAAGACAGCAGATAATGGAGGTGTTGCAAGCCATGACGGCATGATTGGATGTGCAAAATCGTGCTCCACCAAGACAAGAACATGGGGGAGTCGACGATCATGGAGTGAGAGAAGTCAAAAATCTTGAACAATCGGTGGTACAACAAAAATATTGTTCCACCAGGGAATTTCGATCGCCAACAGTTTCATGAGGAAAATTCAAACAGATGGGAGGCTGGATTTCGGGTTGAAATTCTGAAATTCAAAGGAGGATTGAATACGGATGAATACATTGAATGGACTCTTCAAGTTGATGATGTATTTCACTTGAAGGATTTACCCATAGATAAGTAGGCGCCGCTTGTCACAATTCGATTCAGGGATAATGCTGTGGCTTGGTGGCATTCGCAGCACTACAGAAGGTATATGGATGGTAGGCTGACAATTAAGTCATGGGTAGCCTTGAAGTAGGAGATGAGCAGAGAATTTCTACCACTAAATCACGAGCAGGGATTATATGCAAAACTGCATCTTATGTTGATGCAGGGTATTCGCACCGTTAAGGAGCATGCAACTGATTTTTATCGGTTAGTGGCCAAAAATCTGTTAGTAGATTCAGAGCCAAGGTCAGTAGCTATGTACTGGCACCGATTGAGATTGCCAATACAGGATGCTTTATCTGTTCATAGCATAAACAGTGTGCGAGAAGCTCATATGAAGGCACACACAGTTGAGAAGAGTTTGATGCAAAACTTCAGGCAGCAGGGTTGCGCCTCCAGTATGGAGGCAATTGTTTGCTAACCCTAGTAAATGCGTTTGGATGGTTGAGAGACTTGTGTTTCTTGGGTATGTGGTGACTAGAGATGGATTTTGCCGGATGACGGGAAAGTGTAGGCTATTGTGAACTAGCCATCGCCTTCTACTATGACAGCATTGAGGTCTTTCTTAGGTCTTGCTGGATTCTATAGGCAATTTTTCAGAAGATACAGTGAGATCGCTACACCTTTGACAGAGCTGCTAAAACAAGACAGATTCGAATGGATAGAAATAGCACATGAGGCTTTCGAAATTTTGAAGGATCGGTTGATGCATGCTCCTTTGTTGGTATTGCCAAATTTTGACAAGGTCTTTGAGGTTGATTGTGATGCTTCGAAGATGGGTATTGGAGTTGTTCCAAGCCAGGAGGGAAAAGCAGTTGCATACTACAATAAGAAACAGGTTGGAGCGAAATTAACTTATTCAGTTTATGACCTTCAACTGTATGCCATTGAGACGTCTTTGTAGCATTGGCGACATTTCCTGACACAAAGGGAATTTGTGCTGTTTTTTTACCATCAGGAGTTGAAATATCTGCAGAGGCAGCACAAGCTGAGCGCCAAGCAAGCAAAGTGAGTTAGTGCTTTGTAGGAATACAGTTTTAGCATTCGGCATAAGTCTGGTACCCTGAACAAGGTAGCGGATGCCTTGAGCAGAAAGAGTATGCTGACTACTACAATGCAGGTGCACATTCTGGGCTTTGAGAGTGTGAAGGAGGATGTCCGAGCAAATGCTCATTTCGGAAGTATTGTAGCTGAAGTTGAGAATGGAAGCCAAACAGCTTTCGTCCTTCATGATGGGTTTTTGTTCAAATTTAATTGTTTGTGCATTCCAAATACTTCTCTACACATGTTGATTGTACAGGAATTGCACAACCAGGGGCATTTCGACAGGGACATAAGAAGTTTTATTGGCTAGGGCTTGAGAGAGATGTCAAGACTTATGTGAAGCAGTGTCGTGCCTATCAGGAGGCAAAGAGGACAGATACAAACCAGGGATTATACATTCCTTTGCCGAGACCAGATGAAGAGTGGAAGGAGGTCTCCATAGATTTTGTAGTAGGTTTGCCACGGACAGCAAAGGGAATGGATTCAGTAATGGTGGTTGTTGATCGGTTTGGCAAGATGAGTTGCTTCCTTCCTCGTAAGATGACATTTGGTGTGTCTATGTTGGTTGATCTCTACTTTTCTAGGGTTATTCGACATTATAGGTTGAAATCATTGGTGGTTTCAGACAGGGACAGCAAATTCATGGGTCATTTTTTGCGGGACTTGTGGAAGAAACTTGGCACAAAACTGACGTTCAACAGCCCATATCATCCCCAAACTGATGGGCAAACCGAGGTCGTCAACCGGAGCCTTGGGAATTTATTACGAGCAAACGCTCATGAATTCAAAGGTTGGGATCTTTTCTTGTCGAAAATTGAGTTTGAGTTCAATTCGTCGGTGAATCGATCTACAGGGTTTGTGCCATTCCAGGTGTTATATGTGTTCCTGTGGAGAGGTCCACTTGATCTTCTTCCTATCGAAGCATCAGAGAAGCCTAACATGAAAGCAGATGAATGTGTTGCCGATTTACATGACCTACATGCAGTTGTTAAAGCTAACCTTGAGCAGAGTTATGCCAAGTACAAGGCAGGACCTAACCATAAACGACACCAGTAATCATTTGACGTTGGTGATCTGGTATGGGTCTATTTGCCGCTCGAGAGATATCCTTTGGGAGCTTATACAAAGCTCAAACCGAAGAAGATTGGTCCTTGTCAAGTGTTGGAGAAATTAGGCGACAACGCCTACTGGGTTGAATTGTCTAACTATGTGTGTATCTATGATGTCTTTAATGTTCGGCATCTAACTCCTTATGTAGGTGAGAACTGCAACTTGAGGAGAACCTTTTCAGAGGACGGGGAGAGTGATGAGGACATCGTACAAGATGAATAGAACCGACCAAGGGATTCAAACTGGGATGGAGATATGCATTTAGAGTCGGTTCGGAACGGTTTGGACTAGCAAGCTACACTAATCTGGCCCACTTCAGGGAGTCAGCGCTAGTCCAAGTGTTTGTAGGGAAAACGGGCCTGACCCAGACCTACTACCTCAAAATGGGCTGAAATTTGGCAGGCTACTTGGAAACATCAGAATGGTCAAGGCACATTGCTTTGCCGTGTGTTGCTGTTTTTCTGGGCCATCCGGGCTTGTCTTCATTTAGTTTTGGGCCTTTTCCTATTTTTAGTTAGGGTATTTTTTGTAACTTCTCATTATTATTGTTTTAGGGTTCTATTATACGGGTTTTTGATGTATTTTTTGTTGAACAATTATTATTTCCAGCAAAGAATTTCCTTTTTTTTTGACTTTTGGTTCGAATTGCAATTCAACCGTGCTGAAATCGTGAGTGATCACGCAAAACATCCCATTCTGGTATCTTGTCAAGTTGTCGATTCCCACTTGAGCAATTCTGTCTTCGTTCGAACAGGTTGCTCAGGAATGTTGCAAGCAATTGAAATTGCCTGCATCAAATTGGTATCAGAGCCTCGATTCCAAATCCTCTAAAGTCGTCACCGCCATAAAGTTTTAATCTAAAAATTTTAGTCAAAATGGATCAAAAAGATGAAGACTCATCTCTTTATGCTATGGTAACAACACAACAGCAGATGATGGAGGTAATGCAGGCCATGATGGCACTATTGGATGTGCAAAATCATGATCTACCTTGACAAGAATATGGGGAAGTCAACGATCATGGAGAGAGAGCAGTCGAAAATCTTGAAGAACCGCAGGTGCAAAGGGCGCGGCTGCATAACAAAAATATTGTTGCACTAGGGATCACCAGCAGTTTCATGAGGCAAATTCGAACAGATGGGAGGTTGGATTTCGGGCTAAAATTCCAGAATTCAAAGGAGAATTAAATCCGGATGAATACATGCATTGGATTCTTCAGGTTGATGATGTGTTTGGCTTGAAGGAGGTATCCCTAGACAAGCAGGCGCCACTTGTCACAATTCAGTTTAGGGATAGGGCTGCGGCTTGGTGGCACTACATAAGGTATATAGATGGTAGGCCGGCAATTGAGTCATGGGCAGCCTTGAAGCAGGACTTGAACAGGGAATTTCTGCCACTAAATCACGAGTAGGCATTATATGAAAACTACGTAGGTTGATGCAGGGTATTCGCACCGTTAAGGAGTATACAATTGATTTTTATCAGTTAGTAGAGGTAGAACCAAGGTTAGTAGCGATGTACTTGCATGGATTGAGATTGCCAATACAGATGCTTTATCTGTTCATAGCATAAACAGTGTGGGAGAAGCACACATGAAGGTGCAGTTTCAAAGCAGATTAAACTTTGTACCATGCCAAGTTTTCCAGCAGCGAAGCAATTGAATGTTGCATCACCACCCAGAGCCCCATCGCTGAATGTAGCTTCTGGTTCCCAAGAGAAAACAGGCAGTAACCAAGTCAATATTCACTGTCATAGGTGTCAAAATTTAGGGCATTATGCCAATGAGTGCCCTAAGGCCAGAGCTCAGCTTTACTTGCAAGAATTTATAGAGGGGGAATATGCTTATGAGTTCCTAGAGGATGAGGAGTTTGAGGATGATATCTGCTTGGTCGACCCTGATTATATCTAGGGTGATGGTCTGGTAATGCGCAGGATGTGTTTGGCTCCTAGGACGAGTGAGGATTGGCGTCGGCTTGACATTTTTACTGCCAAGTGTCTTGTGGGCGGGAAAACTTGTAGATTGATCATCGACTCCGATAGTTGGGAGAACATGATTGCTGAATAAGTTGTAAGGAAATTGGAATTAGTGACCGAACCCCACCCTCATCCCTACAAGCTTAGTTGCATTAATGGAGATGCAGATATTTAGGTCCGCAAGTGCTGCAGGGTGCATCTCTCTTTTGGTCCAAAGTATGAGATGACGATAGAGGCTGATGTGGTTCCTATGGAAGTGACACACATTCTTTTGGGGCATCCATGGCAGTTTGATAATCTAGTAGTGTACAATGGGTACACTTATATGTACATGTTAAGGTCAGAGGGGAGAAAAGGGATCCTGAAACCTATTCAGGAGGCTGCAGAACAGAAGGCACTGATTTGTTGGCCAAGCAGAGAGTTTGAGGATAGCATAGGCGGAGAGGATGTCTGTTTTACCTTGGTGAGAACCTCTGAGAGTTTCGACCAGGCAAGGGAAGAAAAGCCGAATGTGCCAACAGAATTGCAGATATTGCTGGACGGTTTTCAAGAGGTGATTCTGAGTGACTTGCTACCCGGATTGCCACCAATAAGAGACATTAGCATGTAATTGATCTAATTCCGGGCTCAGTGTTACCAAATAAGGCACACTACAGGATGACTCCACAGCAACATAATGAACTAAAACGACAAGTCTAGGAACTTTTGGATAAGGGATTCGTCCGAGAGAGCATTAGCCCGTGTGCGGTGCCAGCGCTATTAGTACCAAAGAAGGATGGTTCCTGGAGAATGTATGTGGAGAGCAGAGCCATCAACCAGATTACTATCAAGTATTGGTTCCCCATACCGAGGCTTGATGATATGCTTGATTAGTTTCATGGAGCATTGGTATTCAAGAAGATTGACTTGAAGAGTGGGTACCATTAGATTCGGATCAAGCTAGGTGACAAGTGGAAGACAGCCTTCAAAATGAAGGAGCGCCTGTACGAATGGTGGGTTATGCCATTCGGATTGTGAAATGCACCAAGTACTTTCATGCGGGTAATGAATCAGGTTTTGAGACCTTTTCTCAGTACTTTTGTTGTGGTGTACTTTGATGATATTCTGATATATAGTAAATGTGTTATTGAGCATGTTGGCCATGTAGAGCAAGTTCCTACTGTTTTGCGTGAACATAAATTGTTTGCTAACAATGGTAAATGCGTTTGGATGGTTGAGAGACCTTTGTTTCTGGGCTATGTGGTGATTGGAGATGGGATTTTACCGGTTGATGGGAAAATGCATGCTATTGTGAACTGGCTATCCCCTTCTACTGTCACAGTGTTAAGGTCTTTCTTAGGACTTGCGGGATTCTATAAGTGATTTGTCAAAAGATACAACGAGATTGCTGCACCTTTGACGGAGCTGCTAAAACAAGACATATTCGAATGGATAGAAATAGCACAAGAGGCTTTCGAAATCTTGAAGGATCGATTGACGCATGCCTCTTTTGTTGGTATTGCTGAATTTTGACAAGGTCTTTTAGGTTGATTGTGATGCTTCGAAGATGGGTATTGGAGTTGTTCTGAGTCAGGTCGGAAAACCAATTGTGTACGACAATGAGAAATTGGGTGGACTGAAATCAACTTATTCAGTTTATGACCTTGAAATGTATGCCATTGTGAAGTCTTTGCAGCATTGGCAACATTACTTGATACAGATGGCATTTGTGCTGTTTTCTGACTATCAGGCGCTGAAGTGGCAGCACAAGCTAGGCGCCAGGCATGCAAAGTGGGTTAGCATTTTGCAGGAATACGGTTTTAGCATTTGGCATAAGTTTGGTACCCTAAACAAGGTAGCGGATGCCTTGAGCAGAAAGAGTATGCTGATTACTACAATGCAAGTGTACACTCTAGGCTTTGAGAGTGTGAAGGAGGATGTCCGAGAATATGCTCATTTCGGAAGTATTGTAGCCGAAGTTGAGAGTGGAATCCAAACTGATTTCATCCTTCATGATGGGTTTCTATTCAAAGGTAATTGTTTATGCATTCGAGAAACTTCTCTATGCATGTTGATTGAACAGGAATCGCACAACGAGGGGCATTTTGGCAGGGACAAAACTACTTGTTTAGTGCATAAGAAGTTTTTTTTGCCAAGGCTTGCCAAGGATATCTAGACTTATATGCAGCAGTGTCGCGTCTGTCAGGAGGCAAAGGGGACAGATACAAACCAAGGATGATACATTAATTTGTCTATTCCAGATGAACCATGGAAGGAGGTCTCCATGGATTTTGTAGTAGGTTTGCCACGGACAACAAAGGGAATGGATTCAATAATGGTGGTTGTTGATCAGTTTAGCAAGATGAGTTACGTCCTTTTGTGTAGGACAATATTTGATGCGTCTAAGGTGGCTGATCTCTACTTTTCAAGGGTTGTTCAGCATTATGGGTTGCCATCATTGATAGTTTCAGATAGGGACGGCAAGTTTATGGGTGATTTTTGGCAAGAATTATGGAAGAAAATTGACACGAAACTGAAGTTTAGCAGCCCATATCATCCATAAATTGATGGGGAAATCGAGGTTGTCAACCAGAGCCTTCGGAATTTATTACGAGACATTCATGAATTCAAAAGTTGGGATATTTGCTTGCCGAAAATTGAGTTTGAGTTCAATTTATTGGTGAATCGATATACGGGGTTTGTGCCATACCAGGTGTTGTATGGGTTCTTGCCGAGAGGTCCACTTGATCTTCTTCCTATCAAAGCATCAAAGAAACTAAACAAGAAAGCGGATGAAAGTGTGGTGGATTTACGTGACCTACATGCAGCTGTAAAAGCTAACCTTGAATAGAGTTACTCCAATTACGAGGCGGAAGCTGATCGTAAACGACGCCAGCAATCATTTAAAGTTGGTGATCTGGTATGGGTCTATTTTCCTCAGGAGAGATATCCTTAGGGAGCTTATACGAAGCTCAAACTAAAGAAGATTGGTCCTTGTCATGTGTTGGAGAAATTTGGCGACAACTCCTACAGGGTTGAATTTCCTGACGATATGTTTATCTCTGATGTCATTAATGTTCGACATCTAAGAGGACAAGCTTTTCAAAGGATAGGGAAAGTGATGAGGACATCGTACAAGATGAACAAAACTGACCAAGGGATTCGAACTGGGAAGGAGATGTGCATTCAGAGTCGGTTCAGAACAGTTTGGATCAGCAGGTTACACCAATTAGTCCCAAGCCAGGGAGTCTCCGCAAGTCCAAGCATCTGCAAGGAAAACAGGCCTGACCTGGACCCACTGTCTCAGAATGGGCTGAAATTTGGCAGGCCACTTGGAAACTGCCCAACGGTCAAGGCACATCACTTTGCCATCTGTTGTAGGTTTTTTGGGCCATCCGGGCTTGTCTTCATGGAGTTTTGGGCCATTTTTTTGTTTTTAGTTAGTGTATTTTTGCAAGTTAGCGTATTTTTGCAAATTAGCGTATTTTTGGAAGCTCCTCATTATTATTGTTTTAGGGTTCTATTAAACGGGTTTTGTTGTGTTTTCGTTAGACAATTATTATATCCTTGAACGAATTTCCTTTTCTTTTCCGACTTTTGGTTTGAATAGCAATTCAATCGTGCTGAAATCCTGACTGATCACGCAAAACATCCCCTTCTCTTATCCTGTTAAGTTATCGATTCCAGATTTGCACATAATTATGCTGAGTTTTATGATCTTTTTTATGCCATTATCCTATGTTATTTAGCTTAATTATGTTATTTTAGATATATTTTACTTGCCTATGTTTGATTTTTGTTTGTAGGAATATTTGGTTGAAAAACGCTCAAGATTTTACAAAATTGTTGTTGAGGCACT
>JAOXNR010053504.1:0-14127 GCA_028571225.1 Parsonsia alboflavescens
GGATTTGTTAGGATGCGCTCCGGAGAGTACCGTAATGCGCGCTCCAACCGTTACCGTAACGGAATTCTTGCTCCGCTTGGTTGGCTGCATGAGCACTGTAACAAGAATTCCATTACGGTAATGGTTGGAGCGCGCCTTAGCAAAACCGTAAGGATTCATAACTTGATATAATTTTTTAACCTAATTGGTCATCGATAAAAAATCATGGGATAAATTTTATAATTTAAAAAAACAATTCTTAGAAAACAACTTTTACATGTTTTCCCCCTTTTTTTTTCCTTTTATCAAAAAAATATATATAATATAAATTCAATTCTAAAATAGTTACATATCATCAATTACTACCAGCTAAAGTTTTTTTTTTTTTATAAACTTTTATTAGTATGCTTTTTAAAAAATAGGATTTTTAGCTGGTTTGTTCCTACAAGTTTGGACCAACAAACAGTTCGATCCCATAAGTTTTTTTTTCAGCCATAATGGTCCCTCCCATTTTTACGGGTAACCGAAATGATCCAAACCATCAATTTCCGACGACTCACAAGGCAGAGAGTGTCACGTGCACTACACGTGAGTGGTAAAATCATTGTTCCATCATTAAACGACGTCGTTTTCCTTGGAAGTTGGTTTTAAAACAAATAAAAAAATTTCTGGACAGAAAAATTCTTCACTTTTCGACGATAGCAGAGTAATTAATGGATGCACAGAATCGACTCAAGCCTATGCCTTCATCTTTCGATGATCAGACCTAAGAAAGGCAGCCTAATTCCGATCAAGGAGAAATTTCCCAAAACAAAAAGGGTAGAGTCATAGTTACTCCAAGGTCATAAGCTGGTAACCAGTGGAAGAGCAAGAACTAATGGCTTACAAACTACTAAAGTGAACCTAAAGCACCAACAAAGGAAAGTGATTCTCAAGTTCTTCCCCCAGCGCACGTCAGGTTGAAAATCCTTCTAAAGCAAAGAAAGAGAAAGAGATTTTTTGGTGTAGATTAAAGTTTAACCAAGACCCTGCCCCAGCAATGCAAGTGGGGGAAAGAAGAGGGGTTTGTGGGCTTCTTTCGCCTGATTGCTGATTGGAATTCATTTAATAAAAGTAGAGTACAAACTGATTTACCAAAATGGGTCGAGAACTATATTGATCTAATACCTTCTTCTCTTGGTCTTTGAGGTAGGTTATGTAGCAGCCATACCTTTTGCTCTTTCTCGTTTATCAGAAGAAGTAGCAGCAGTAGCCAATTTTCCTTTCTTCTTGAAGTGGGTTCTCCAATAGTTCTTGATTTCTTCGTCCTTGCCAACACTGGAGACAAGACCACCATGGTCGGCGGCATCCTCAATCTTACCTTGGATTCTATGTGTTTTTCATGCATATTGCATCTTTACTCTGCCATTGCCGGAAAGTGCATAATTTTTTTGTCCAAATTTTTTTTTGTAAAATCAATTTCAAAGGAAAATGACTCCGTTTCATGGTGAAATGATAATGTTACCCCTCACATGCAGTGCTCGTGACACTTTCCGCTGTATGAGTGGCCGAAAATTATTGGTTTGGACCATTGTGACTACCTGTAAAAACGTGAGGGATCGTTATGACTGAAAAGAAACTTAAGGAATCGAATTGTTTTTTGACCCAAACTTATGGGACCAAATAGGCTAAAAACCCTTAAAAATATTTTGTATTTTATTAAAAAAATTATTATTATTATTATTTGTTTTATGATAGTTTTTTCAAATCTTTTAGTTTATTATTATGTTAAATTACATTGTAAATTAATAAATTTCTTATTATTATTTTACAAAACAGTTATTAAGAACAAATAAATAAAACAAATTAAAAAAAAAAAAACTATTGTTCTTTTAAAATTATACTATGACTTGTTTTCTATTTTTGTAAATGTTGTACTATGAATTGTACCATATAAATTATTATACTCATGAAGAAAAGGAAGAGAGCCATGGAATGGGTCTATGACCATGAGTGGACCAATACGATATACTCAGCTGAATTGTTAAGGCAAAATGATCAGTTTAGCCAAATAATTTTTTTGTTGAGACCACGTAGGTCCTTTTTTTTTTTTTATCTCTTAAGGTCTCATAATTTTTTTATTTTGATTATGCATGTCCATATCTTTTTTTATTTTTTCTTTTAACGTCTCATAACTTTTAAGGTTCCCTCCACCTCTTCTTTGTTCCTCTCTGTAGATGGTTCTCTTTCTTTTCTTCTCTATTCCCTGCAAAATACCCGCATCACCTTTTTCTTTCTTCCCTTCATTTGTGCATAGTCTTGTAGCACAAAAGGAAGAAAAATCGTTTCTTTGTTTTTGCTTTTAAGAGTTTTGGAGAGAAAAAAAACTCTTACCACGTTCAAATGATTGTGAATCTGTGATGGCTTACACCTTGAAAATTTGGATGAAATTTGACCCTTATTTTTTCTTTTTTAAAAAAATGTATTACTTAACAAGTGACGGACCAATCTATTGGATTCAATCAACCGGCACAATTATAACACGAGTTTGGATCTTTCCCATAGTTCTAATTTTGCAAAGGATCATATTGATTAAAAATAAAATAAAAAATAATGAATTCAAATATAATTCGATCCAAACACGAAGGACTGTAAAGATCAATCCTTATAATTAAATATTTTAACTTTTCTGTGCCATCACATTTGATATATTTGGAAGAGTGACCCCTATAGTATTCGAACTTAGATTTAAAGTAAACTCTATTAACTAATAATTAATTTCTGCCTATTAAATATCCAAACAATTAACAGGTTGCCAAATGAGTACTTCCAGCCACTTTGACGCTTAAATTTGACAACAACGTCATATGTCAAGCACATGGATCCTACTAGTAGGGCAAAATAATCCATTCAAAAAAAATTCCTTTTTTTTTTTTTTTGTCCTTTCTTCTTCTTCCCAACTAGTGGTTTTCTCTCTTTCCATTTTAGTGTTCGGACAGTAACAAAAATATTTTCTTCATAAACGTGGCATAGAGTAATAGCTCTCAGGTAGGGTTGTAAACGAGCTGAACTAAGCCCGAATCTGTCAATCTCTGGCTCGACTTATTTATGTTTTTTTAAGCTTGAGCTCGGACTCGGACTCAGGCTTAAAAATTCAAACTTGAGCTTGACTCGTTAAACATTTAGAAGGCTCTGGCTTGGACTCAAGCTCGTTCAAGTGTAGTCAAAAAAGCTAGGTGTTTGAACTGGTTTAACCTCGGCTTGAACTCAAGCTCGGATTCATTTAAGTTCTTTTCTATGTATTAATTTATTTTCTTAAAATTTTAAGAAATAATATTATTATATATAGTAGATGAATAAATAAAATATATTATATAAAAAAAATAAAAACATATTACATAAAATAAATAAAAATATTATATATTTAATAAATAAGTTTTATTATATATAATATTATAAATAAAATATTATTTATATCAAAAGCTCATTTAGGCTCTCGAGATTAACGAATTGAATATCTATGAGCTTGGCTTGGCTCATTTAACAAGTGAGCCGAGCTTGGGCTCAACTTGAGCTCAATTAAAACTAATCGAATTCAAGCTTTTACCAAGTCGATCCCAAACCATTCACGAATCGTCTAGTCTCATATACATTCCTACTCCTAAGGAAAGGTCGGCAGTGGCGTAGATGGGTGGAAGAGTGAATGGAGGAAGGAGTGGGGTGAAAGAGGTGCATTTCTGGGGGATGAGGAAGAGGCTGTGCAGAAGGTATGCCGTCGAGATAAGAGATCCTGGCAAGAAGAGTCGGGTTTGGCTGGGAACTTTCAATACTGCTGAGGAGGTCGCCAAAGCCTATGACGTTGCCACAAGAGAGTTTCGTAGAGATAAGGCCAAGACGAACTTTCCATCGTCAAAGGAGGAGCTGGAGATTAATAAGAATGCCTTGAAACTCCTCGACATGAATGTTGTGAAAAATAAGAATGCCTTTGCTAACAAAATTAATAACATCAACAATAGTAACAACTCCAGTCCCAGTCAAAGCATTACTATTGAGTCATCCAGTCGAGAGACAATTTCATTGACGGTGATGGCTGATTCATCCTCCTTCCCTTTGGATTTTAGTCTGGGGGTGGGATGCGGTTTTCGTTTCCGAACCAGAATCACCATTTCCACTTTTCTCAATTTGCGAGAGGTTTCTTTCCCGGAGATTTATGAATGTTGTTGTGTGGTTCTGCAATATAAATTATTTTAGAAAAAGATAAGAGGAAAAAAAAAAGGGAATTTTTTTGAATGGATTATTTTGCCTCCACTAGTGACCCATGTGCTTGGCACATGACGTTGTTGTCGGATTTAAGTGTCAAAGTGATCGAAAGTACTTATTTGGAAGCTCGTAAATTATTTGGATATTCAATTGACAAAAATTAATCATTAATTATTAAATTTTACTTTGGTCTAAATTCAGATACCATATGGGTCATTCTCTCGATATATTTTTTCTTTTTTGCTATTTTTATTAAAGAAAAAAGTTAAAAAAGAGAGTTACCAAGTAAAAACAGCAACAACAGAACGTAAAACCTGTAGATACACTACCTTAGTTTTCCGTCCGGCGTACTCTCACCTTTTCACCGATTCTGCGCCGCAGTTAATTTTTTTAAAAAAATATTATCCGATGATGGAATTCTTAACCGGCGACGAACAATCTCCGACCGACGCTGTTCACTTTCCGGACAATTTAACTTCATTTCCTAGGAACCCTAAGGCCGACATTCCTCATCTGGCGATTAACCCTCTTCATCCGGAGCTCCTTCAAGCCAAATATACCGGACCTAACTTAACCCACTTCTCCAACTCTGGCCAAGACCTGGACCAAAATTTGCTAAGCTACGCAGACGAGTTAGGGTTTCTGGCTCAGCTTGCTTGCCAAGATGGGCATGAGCTGTTCAACGTTAATAGGTTGGCTGATCAAAATGACGGGGGCTCTCCGGCGTTAGTGCAAATGAGAATGGACACTAACGCCGAATACAGGGACATCATCTCTCAGGCCAGCTTTTTGGAGGCTGAATTAAGGTGTAAAATTTTTCTCTTTTTCTAGTTAATATAATAATTTGATTAATTCAATTGCTGCTTGACTCTTCCTAATACTAATGACCAAGAACCTATGTATATACTCAACGTATTAAACTCTAGAGCTCGATTTTTTATTTAATTTTTTTGTTTTTATTGTCAAAGCTGGGCAGATTGGTGGGAGAGGATTGGCTTCTAGCTATTATTGCTTTTCTTTAATTTTGAGTTGTATGATCCATAGACTAGTACAGCAGGAATATATAATGTAATTGGATTTTGAACGCTAAGGTTATAGAACGCCCAAGTATCATCTTTTAGAGACGAAATAGGGGCATTAATTTGTTCATCTGAATTCTCTTTTTGGGTAATGATGTGTGCTATTTGGACCTGCAAGAGAATGACACTGCAGTGTTTTGAAGTGGTTGATTCTGATTTCATTTTCTTTCGTCAAATTTGGGTATTTTGGGGGCTTATTTTTCTAATATCATTTTCATCTGGACATGTTTAATTCATAAGTTTCTCTCTAATAGGTTAGGTAAACTTGGGTATTTCTTTTCTTTTTCTTCTTCTAGGCCCGTTATTTCTTCGTTCTTGGTATTCGTGCAGTTCGGTGATGGTTTTGAACTGCCCTACACCAGTGTTCTCTTGAATTTAAGGCTTCAAAGTCTTAAGTTTGTGGTTTATGAATGATATTGATGGGATACTTTCCTCTTTTCTTAGAATGAGTACTTTTTTCATCTCTTTTGATCTGTATAACTTTTTAATGGAATGAATATTCCACTTGTCTCTATGGCTGTAATCAAATTCACATGGCTCAAATTTAAAAATAGTTTTTTGCAAGACTAATAGGAGAAGGAAAATTGTAGTATGCAATTAAAATGCATGAGCTCAGTTTGAAGTTGCAAGTGGGTCTGGACTGAATTGATCTTGTTCTTTTGGTTCTAGCTCATCAGATGATGATTATGAAGTATCTGAAGCATCAGAAGAGGCTCCAGATCAGGGAAAGAGAAGAATGAAAATGCCAAAGCTCAGGGTATTCCTGCAAAATTTGGTTAGTCAGGTGATACAAAAGCAAGAACAGATGCATAAACAGCTGATGGACATAGTTGAAAACAAGGAGAAGGAGAGAATCATCCTAGAAGAAGCATGGAAGAAGCAAGAGGTTGAAAGGGCAAAAGTGGATGAGGAGTCAAGGAAACAAGAAACATTACGAAGCCTGGCTCTCATTTCCTTCATCCAGAAATTGGCCTATCAGGATATTGAAATGCCCTATTCGTTAGAGACCTCAGATGGAGGAAATGATAGCACTGAAATTCAAAATCATAAT
This sequence comes from Parsonsia alboflavescens, assembly GCA_028571225.1. Taxonomy (NCBI): domain Eukaryota; kingdom Viridiplantae; phylum Streptophyta; class Magnoliopsida; order Gentianales; family Apocynaceae; genus Parsonsia; species Parsonsia alboflavescens. The sequence continues at coordinate 6,349 of JAOXNR010053504.1, forward strand.
TGTATCAAGGATGAGTCAAGTAATAGACGATGGCTGAAAACTGAGGTACAAGCTCTTATTACAGTTCGGATGGCTGTTGACCGGAAGTACCTGGTTAAGGGAGCTAAGGGATCTGGATGGAAAGAAGTAGCTACTGGTTTGTCTAACATGGGTTATAATCGTACTCCAGAAAAGTGTAGAGAGAAATGGGAGAACATTAACAAGTACTACAGGAGAACAATGGAGAGCAGGAAGAAGCGCCCGAGATCGTTGCCTTATTTTGATGAATTAGACCTAATATATAAAAGGGGCCTGATATCTCCCGGAAATGCCAATTCCTAACGGAATCAAAGTGTAGAAAGAACTTCTCAAGCCCAACTTCTATACAAGCTTCAATTTTTTGTCCGGGGAACTACACTTCCACTGGAGGTCTGCTTCCATCACTTTAGATTAGATCCATTAGCATGCTTGTGTACGGCTTTATTATTGCTAGGTAATATCTGCATATGTTGAGGGTCTAGGTGGGAATCTTTATTGAAACCTGATCTTAATCAAAGTAAATTTTTTTGCATTCAAGTGTGGAATCCTGATATTTTTGGTTTTCTTTAATTTCTATAAAATATCTAATTTATCTTGTGATTGGAATCCCTGTAGAATTGGAAACAAAGGATGGTATCAATCATACCCAAATTTTAAGGACAAGAAGATTCACCAACAAAAATTACATTAACCTGGGACTATTTTTTACTTGATATAATCCTAATTTATATGGTATGCGTAGTGTCCGCATATCTCTATGCATTGAGATTATTTATTGCATTACCTGATTGGCAATACCAGGTAGTAAATAAACATCTTCATATCCTGTATAGAACACGGATTGTGCTGAAAACTTCTGCAAGAATGCCTCCTCCTTGCGATAACAATAGAGGTTGTGCTTATTTTTACTTTGCTCTGCTGGTGACTGCATCAATTTGGATGTTTCCATATTATTACATGCAGCCTGAACCTCCAGAGTGTACCTGGCGCCGTATTTAGCCCTCATTCCCATTTCATTATTTTGCTACTTTGTGTTCATGGCAGTTTTCATTGGTGAAGAAGAAGAAGAAGAAGAAGACGAAGAACCCACACATTTCCCCTTTTCATTTCACAAATTTACTGGAATGGTCTTCCAGACAGTTCAGACCTGTCAAATTTTGTTCATGTCATTAATTGACTGAATGCATATTTGATTTCTATTTCTTGCCTCTTTTTTCTTGGTTGTAATTTTTATTATTAGTACTTATTTCACTCTTCTTTTCCATTCCCAACCATCCTTCAACATTTGAAGAAAATCTCAAACCCACCGCCAGAAGAATTGCCCCAATGAAACAGCACGAGTAGAACTTGTCCCAGAATCTAATAATAATGGGATGACCATTTTAGACATCTTTTCATTCATTTATTTTAATTTTTATCCCCCTATTACTACTAAATCTAACCCTCTCTATCTATCTCCCAGCCCTCGAAAATCATGACTTAATAGACTTGATATCTCTTTGGATCTCAAGCATTGCTATTTATATGTTACTATAAAATTAGTCGTTTTAAAAACAAAAATGTAATGACTTAGATTAGAGTCTTAGAGACCATGCATTGTTGTATTTGCATGTCCTGGTGTCCCAAATATGAATTGGGATTGGTGGTTCAGAAATAGGAAGTTGAGTAATATCATGGTAAGTTTAGTATATGGGAGACGAGGACTATGGTAAGTTTTGAATGGGTTGGGCCCGACTATTTAATCGAGGGTTAAGAGTTAAAAAAATTTTAGGTTTGATTGGTGATCATTCAATTGATATGTGTATTCCACTGTGTCTTTATTTTTAGATTAAACAACTTATCTCATAAACTAATAAAAGTTTTTTAAAAAAGTTAATATGTAATTTTAAACAAAGGATAATATGGAATTAAATGTTCATTGTGTAAAACAATATTCCATTCGTTTGAAATTGAATGTCTTGTTTTGACTTGCATAAATTTTTAGAAAATTAATTGACTTAATTTATTTTACACTTAACGATATCAATTCTCTAAGAAAATTTTAACTAATTTTAGGAAGTGAGACATTTATTTTTAGAAAATTCAAAATATAAATGTGGACATTCAATTCTGGATGGAGAAAGTAATATTTTGAATTTATAGATCCTTAATTCTAATAAATTGATATTTTGCAAATTGTATAGGTTACAAAAATAAATTAATAATTTAAATTCAAATAAAGTAATTTTTAATTAATAATTTCAATTTATAAGTGTATTTAGCAAAAATTTGACAAAGCGCATGAATACCTATTATTGGGTCGTTATCCATAAATACACAAAAGTCCAAATGAAATTCAATCTCAAAACCTATAATTTGCTCCCGTCAGTCCACTGCTCATTGCTTACGGTTAAATCAACATTCAATGAATCAATATCAAACGGTAAGAGTGTTCAATAAGGTTACATTTTTTACGAAAAGGGTCACTCCAATCATTCAGTCTTGTAGAATTAATTTAAAGTGAGTTAGAACTTTGACAATCTTATTATAAAAAATAAAAAAAAATGATGAGCCTTATATATACAGGGTAATGCTATGAAGCATTACAAAACACAACTTATAGAATACTCAAGTTAAGGGTATAATAACCCAAATTAATGATTAGATATTAAAAAAATAAAGTCTATTATAAATTAAATCCTAATGATAATTGATTATATTTTATTTTATTTTTTAAAAAATAAAAAATCATTAATCATTAATTTTGAAAGTTAAAAATTTAAATATGTTTTGTAACACTTTATAATATTCCGTATATATATTTTTTTAAAAAAGTTCTCGCCCTCAAGAGGTGACCTGGTACGCCCATATGGAAAGCAGATGACTGCTAAATGCAGACCCGACCCGACTCCACCCGAGAACATGTTTAAGCAGTTCATTTGATATGACGAATGATGGGGGAGGGATGATGTGATGAGCATATAAAAAACATGACTTGATGATGACAGTTGGCAGAAGTCGAAGATGATGTGATGAAATCATGTGGTCAATTTGGGAAGAAATTGAAATTGAAATTGAATTAATTGAGATGACTGTGAGGTCCGATCGAGGAGAGAAATTAAACAGAAATACTCCTGCTCACTTACTGCTAAGTAGAGTAGCATAAAAATTCAAAGGAAACGTTGGGGCCTTTTTCTGCCGGTCAATGCTCCCCACTGCTGCCCAACTGTGAGGTCTTTGCTACCGGCGAATGCGAGTTTCTCGGTCACCACGCTAGCAGCCACGTGGAAGGCTTCTCCTCTTTCCCTCACCACTTTTTATAGATGCAGCCACCATTCCCTAACTGATCACCGCGTTCGCTCGGTACCAAACCAAAGACACTACTACTGTTCGTTTATTCTTCCTCTTCCTCCTCTTCTAGTTCTAGACTAGAGACAACATTACACAAAAATCCAATACCACTACTCCGCTACAGACTTCAGATATGGAACTCGGAGGAGGAGGAAATGGTGGCTTCCATGGATACCGCAGGCTCCCGCAACCACCAGCCTCTGCTCCTGCAGGTAAAGCCATAGTATTCCCCTACTTATCTCCTGCTGAACTCTCTCTCTCTCTCTCTTTTTTTTCTCCTTCGGGAAATTAATTTGTTTCAGAAGAAACAGATTATGGCTTTCCACCTCGCATTTCTTCCTAATAAGTAATAACCATTTTTTCTCCTAACAATCACTTCAATAATCATATACGTGTTCACAGTATATCTTCATCTCATTCATATATGTATGCTCTACTGTACTGCATGCATGTGTCCCTGAATTTGTTAGATTTAAATTAATCTTGAGTTGTTTTTTGTATTAATTTCTCTCACAAGATATTACTCTTGATTTTTTGTTTTTCTTCGCTGAAATACAGCAGTTTGGGATATATGGAAATACCCAAGTCCAGAAAAACCGGAGAGAAAGTTGAAGCAAAAACCGATTGTTGCAGCAAATATATATATTTGTCCCTTTTTCCCCCCTTTTTATATATATATGTGATTTTGAAGTCCTTCCGTCTCCTTGGTGATATTCATATTATTCGATATCTTCCTGCTAGCTTAATTAATTAGGATCAGAATGTTTGTTGGCTCAAATACGGCTTTCTTAACCTGCAGGGGCTCTCTCCGATTCCTTTCTGTTTTCCCTGACAAGCTTTTCTCTAGCTCGATCCCTAAAACCATTTAATTCATTGCTTATAAATCTTGCTTTAAGTTCAGTTTCTACTTTAATTCCAATCGGACCCCATTGCATGAATTAGATACAGAGAATCAAAAGAAATTTGGTACCTGCAAAGGAAGAGAGTAGTGTTCTAGTTTTGTAACGGTAGCTAATGAAGTGGTGTGGTGTTCTTTCTCAAGTTAAAGGCTGTAAAAAGACAAGGGGGAAACAAGTGGCATACATGCAGTTAGTGACCCCACTTTTATATCTTCTCTACATTCAAATTACACATGTCGCTCATGCACTTCTTGCATCTCTACCATTCACACCCCTGCTGATTTGTCTTCACCTGACTGCCCAGCAGCGTTTTCTCTGTTTCACTTACACTACTACTACCACCACCATGATCATATAATTTTTCTCTTGTAATTAATTGATATTCTTAATTTAATTTCCTGGGATTAATAAATATCAGACTGGTGCATTTTCTTTTTTAATTTTTGCTGAAAATGCAGTTTTTAAGGTTCATCCCTCCTTGTATTCCATTCCAGAGTCATGAATTTGATAGAGGGGTATGGTCGGTTTCCTTTGGAAGGTTCAGAGGTCTAGGACGAAGAGGGATGATCACATAAATACAACATTGAACCGCTTTTGTTCTTTTCTCCATCCCTTTCAATTAGTTGTCGTTTTTCTCTATTTTGTCTTCTTCTGTTTAATTTGTAACTCCCACACGTATATCACACCTTAATCGCCTCTTCTCCCCATTTCACTCCTAAAATTTAATTGCTTAACACCAGCTCTCCCGTGAATGGACACAATAAACTTTTATTAATATGAGAGTCGAACCTTCAACTTGGCTTGAATTTTGTAAAAGCATTTTTGAGTGGAGCCGTTATCAGTCAAAGCTTAGCTTGACTATGCTGATTCAGTTTCCCATGGTTCTTTATCGGCTAAACTACCTACCTAGAGCTCATTTTCAATAATCTAGAATTTTCAATCTTTTGTCTTTGTCTTTTATAAAAGATTAAATTAATAGAGAAGGTTGAATTCAATGGTTTGGGAGTCTATTGTGATGTAGATATATTTTGATTTATATGTACACAGGGATGAACGTAGCTTCTCAAAATCATCCGAACAACAATTCAACCGGAGATGACAACGAGTGCACTGTGCGAGAGCAAGACCGATTCATGCCAATAGCCAACGTGATCAGGATAATGCGGAAGATACTTCCCCCGCACGCAAAGATCTCCGACGACGCAAAGGAAACGATCCAGGAGTGCGTGTCGGAGTACATCAGCTTCATCACCGGAGAAGCCAACGACCGATGCCAACGGGAGCAGCGAAAGACTATCACTGCCGAGGATGTGCTCTGGGCCATGAGCAAGCTGGGATTTGACGACTACATTGAGCCCCTAACCATGTTCCTTCACCGTTACCGTGAGTACGACGGCGGCGAACGTGGCACTTCCCTGAGGAGCGATTCGGTACTGGTGAAGAGAGCCGTTGATCCTTGTAGCTTAGGCATGTCTCCCTACGGGCCGATGCAACCTCCGCCACCGGGTTATCATCACTATGCTCATCATCATCCTCACCCTGCTGCCTTCTTCGGGGCAATGGCTCCGCCACCGATGAATGGGTATCTCAAGGATCCGAATTCGAATGGAGCGTCTACGTCACAAGGTCAGGTGGCTGATCATAGTGATCAAGCAATGTTTGGGCAAGCCAAGGAGTAATCATCAATCCAATATCAATTAAGAATGTTGATGTTAATTTAGTTTGTTTATGTGTTGGATTTGTGGAATGAACTTTTAATATTAATTGGGTGGTTTGCTTTTAATGGGTGGTCTTTCCGATTTGCAATGAATCTATATAGATAGATAGAGATAGCTTGCCATGCATGCATGCTTGCTGTTTTTTTCCTTCTATGCTTAATTTGTAGCATTTCTTTCACTTTTGGGTTGTTTGGAAAATGTGAGACTTCTTTGATGTTTACGTGTTATGTGTTAATCCAATTTGGTACAATTTCCAGCTAGAAATTTGATGGTGGCTGTCTTGCATGCATAATTATTGCCTCCCTTATAAATCTTACTTTAGTAAAATATTTGCCTTAAGAATATCGAATCACAAAATTTACTACTTTGGTATCACAATTGTAATATGTAATCTGTAATTGAATCGGTAATATTATAATTAAACATAAAAATTTTGTAAATAATAAAATTTATTATTAATGGTACAAAAAATTAGATCTTGAATTACTATTGTTGTTGGATTAAAACATGCATAAATAAGAAGAGAATTTTCTAAGGTGATTATCGTGAGAGAATTCCTTGAATAGTGAAAAAAAAATATTGCAGAAGATATTATAGAATTGATGAATATGACTTAGAAAATGTACCTTAGTCCTTTTATAATGGAAAAAATGGAAATTGTTGCTTGCTTCCATATTTTCGTGATTCTCTTAGTTGTAATATTATTCTCTATATGTCTGTGCTTCCATAGTTTAACTTTCAATCATGATTAGGCATCATCTTCTTCTTTATTGAGTTTTAGGGTTGACATGGGTTTAGCCTTTTGGATTCTCAGATTAGTTGTAAGTTGGGTTGAATTATTTTGTCAAATTGGACTCTATCAATTATATTATTTACAAAAATATTCAAATCAAGATGGTGTGATATTAACAAATTATTTGTTTATAAATAAAAATTAAAAGAAATAATTTATATTGATTTTAATATGGTAATTTTTTCGGTGATAAAGTTTAATGATTATAAAATATTTATTATTTTTTATAACATTTAATAATGTTGTACATTATGAATGAGTTTTTTATTTTTTAACAATTAAATTACTAGATTTTACAATTTGATTGAAAAATAATTTAATACTTTTTACATTTCAATTGAAATTTAAATTAATTTATCAATAAGTTATATTTTTTTTTAAAAAAAGTTAATTTGTGGGTCCAACCGACCAATTTATTGGGTCTATTTGGACAAGAATTCGATTTTGAAGAATTGAAAAGTTAGTTTTTATCTAGTTTTAAAAAATAAGTTTTTAAGAGTTAAAATCGAGAAAGTTTGAGAATTTTTTAAAAGTATTTAAAGATCATGATATCCTTAACAATTTATTATATTTTCTATTGATGACATTTAACAAACTTAGATTGTAGAATCTTTTTAAGGAGAGAAAACAAATAGTAGCAATGCTGATCAAGAGGACTACAAGCAACAGAAGTTATTTATGAACATCCTTCTTGGTTGGGTTCTTTTGCTGGTTGGAGGAAGAAATTGTACGTGTGATACCCTAGCCTCTGAGCTTAAATATTTTTTTTTTTAAGATCCAAATTAATGGCCCAACTTGTATAAGTGTTTGGCGGATTATTAATTGGTCGAAGCATTCCTTTTAGTGGTTTCTAATTTGAAATAGCTTTAGCGTTCTCGTTATTTAAAATTTTTATACATTCTGGAACATGGGAATGGGATGGAAGGAAATTTCAGAGAGAGGTCGGAGTTCTATCACTCCGGAATCACACCAATAGAAATAAAGTTAAACATATCGTTAATGTCTTACGTGTTGGACTATC
>JAOXNR010053505.1:0-45552 GCA_028571225.1 Parsonsia alboflavescens
AATTTTTGCAAAAATCACTGCCGGTGACTTATATTTAGTAACAGGAGTCATTGTTATTGTAATGTACAAAGAAAATTAAATTAAACCCACAAAAAGAAACTTAAAAAAGGTAATTCAATATGTCACCTGTCTAAACTAATAGTTTTTACGAAGTCCAATATTTAGAAAAAATAAAAAATACTCATGCATAAGTTTCTTAAATTAATCTTTTGTATTATGCAATTTTAAATTACTTAATGTAACTTGGTAAATCATTATAATTATTAGATGCTAATAAATATGATTTTAAATTATCATTTATAATTGAGAGTTAAAAATTACTTTATAAATTATATTATATGTACATTTTGTATTATCTAGATTTAACCTTGTTTTGGGTATTATTCAATTTATATTACTTTCAGTTACATGAATAATAATAATAAATATATACTATTAAATAAAATTTTAATTTATAATTTATTATTGAAATTTTAAATATTAAACGAATTACATTACATGACTATTTTATATAATGAAGTCTTTTTATATATATATAATCCCTTTGCTTTTATTTTTCTTAGTAAAAAGATAATTTAATTTTTAAATTTAATAAAAAAAATATGTTGTCATTATAGTTAGGAAGCAAATGGGTAAAAAAAATATTAGGATTTTCTTTTGAAAAAATATAAACTTTTTAAAATCTATTGAAAAGGGGAAATGTATTTACAAAAATAAATAGGTAAAACCATTTTGAACAAAATTATTTTGAATTATCTTTGAATTTAAAAGAAAAGGAGGATTATAAACCTCCTAGAAATGTCTATCGAATGACTGAAGTCTATGATAGACTTAAACCAAAAAAGAAAATCTTCGATCACTACTACTGACCTTAGAAGGGAGATTAAAAAACTTAAATAAAAAATAATTGATTTAAGAATAAAAAACCAAGAGATAGAAGAAAGGCTATTTCTTGTAGAACAAAATAATGTTCCAATATTTTCTACTTCTTCCTCTAGAAATGAAGTTCATGAGTACTTAAATATGATTCAACAATTAATTACTCAAAAATGGTATATTAAGATCACAATCTTAATAAACCTGGAACATATAGTTCCAAATCTAACGGTTCTAGTTGATAGTGGAACTAATATGAACTGTATAAATGAAGGAATAATTCCTACTTAATATTTTGAGAAAACAGTTTGAAGCCTTACTTCGGCTGGTGGGAATAAACTTCCCATAAAATACAAACTGTCAAATGCTCATGTTTGTAATAAAGAAGTATGTCTACATACTTCTTTTCTACTTGTAATAGATTTATCACAACAAGTGATTCTAGGCACTCCATTTTTAAATGAGATTACTCCTATACAAGTAGATAACTCAGGAATAAATGTTGAGTATAGATCAGACAAAATATATTTTGAATTTGTAACTGATCCTCAGACAATGTCTGAATTAAAAGATTTTTTGTTAAAACGAAACCAAATTAATTTCTTAAATAAAGAAGTTAAAATTATGAGTATTAGGGAAAAAGTCCTCAACAACAAGATAAAAGAAAAAAATTCTAATATGGAAATTCAATTTCATGTAGTGATCAACCAAATGCTTTTAGAAATAAAAAAAAGCAGATTGTAGAACTACCTTATGAACGATGGTTTGAGGAGAAAAATATTTCTACAAAATACTGACCATTTCAAATGAATCAAGAATATCTTGATTTACGCCAGAGGGAAATTAATAGTCTTTTGGATAAGAAGTTAATCAAAACTTCAAATTCTCCTTCAAGCTGTATGGCATTCCATGTAAACAAATATGTCGAAAATTAGAGAGGGGTTCCAAGATTGGTTATAAATTATAAACCATTAAATAAAGTCTTGAAATGGATTAGATATCCTATTACTAAAAAGGGATTTTTTAGATGGATTAAATAAGGCTTTGATATATTCAATGTTTGATTTAAAATCTGGATATTGGCAAATTCAGATTAAGGAACAAGACAGATATAAAACTATCTTTGTAGTTCCTAATGGCCATTATGAATGGAATGTAATACCTTTTGGATTGAAGAATGCTCCTTCGAAGTTTCAACACATTATGAATGATATATTCAATCCATATTCATACTTTAAAATAGTCTATATAGATGACATCTTGGCATTTTCACAAGATATAGATCAACACTTTAAACATCTTAGATTGTTTAAACATCTTATACAAACAAATGGGTCAGTAGTCTCAGTCCCTAAAATGAAAATATTTCAAATTCAAGTTAGATTTTTAGGGCATAATATGTCTGGAGGGAAAATAATAACTATAGAAAGAAGTATTGAATTTGCTTCTAAATTTTCAAATGAAATAACTGATATAAAACAATTACAAATATTTTTAGGAAGTCATAATTATATTTCTTCCTATTAGAAAAATTTGGCAGAAGATACTACCATTTTATATATTAGATTAAAAAAGAAATCTAGTCCATGGACCGATAGCCATACTTCTGCAGTCAAGAAAATTAAACAAAGAGTAAAATATTTAAATTTTTTAAAATTAGCAAATCCACCTTTTGATAAAATTGTGAAAACCGATGCCTCAAATATAGGTTATAAATGAATAATTAACAAAGGAATCTTCTCAATGATCAACAGGAATTAGTTAGATATACTTTGGGTAAGTGGAATGATATCCAAAAGATGTATTCAACACTAAAGAAAGAAATGCTTTCAATTGCTAAGTGCATTAATAAAATGCAAGTTGATTTGTTAAATAAGAAATTCTTATTAAGAATTGATTGAAGTACTACAAAACAAATCATTGAAAAAGATGTTAAAAACTTAGTATCTAAGCAAATATTTGCTGGTTGGCAAGCACAATTATCTGTACTTGATTTTGAAATTGAATACATTAAAGGAGAATATAATTTTTTGCCTGATTTTCTGACTTGCGAATTTTTACAAGGTTTATGAAAAAAAATGCAAAAGAAAAGAAAATCATGAATCACAATCAAGGAAGAGGTAACAGAGGAGGTAATTCCTCTAGAGTAGATGCCACAAAAGGTAGGGGAAAGGGAAGAATACGACCCAAAAAAGATGGTTGAAATAAAAGAATATTTAGGGAAAACCTCCACTTCTGGAGAAAAAACTCCAGAACAAAACCAACTCTCCATGAAAAAGGTGGTTAGTGCTAAACCTGTATATGTTGACAGCACAAATCAGGAAGAAATTCTTCCAATTGAGATAGAAGATCTAATATGGATAAATGATCCATAGTGTTTGATGCAAAAATATTTGGGTCAAAGAGCTTATACAGCTAGAGAGTATAAGCCCAGAATGTTTTACTTGACCATCTTCGAGAGTACAGGATCTGTAGAGATAAAGTATTTCTACCACAATAGAAATACTTTGTTAGGAATTATTGATTATAGTAAATGTGTTGTAATCAAGGTTTAAACCTTATTCACTAGGGAATGGACCCATTCAAAACAAGAATAGTTAGCGCTAAACTAACTGTTACTCTACATAGTTCAACATACCAATATAGTTATTGGGATTATATTGATGCATGGACCAATACTTATTTACTGTGAAAATCCAAAGAAGAAACATTCTTGGTTTTTTCAATTTGAAAGAGAATTTCTTTCAAAATCTAAAACCATTCCTACATGGTTTTATAGATGTTGGAGCAAATTTGGGCCACAATTAGAGCTGTTACCTAAGGGTATCCAAGATAAATATGAAGATTGGATTGAAAATCATCCAACCCTACATAATGATGGGCCAATCCTATCAGGACAGTGCATTATGCATTAGTTTGCCGAATTCACTATGACCTGGATATGGAAATGGGATATAGTTACTTCGAAGGATAATCTTGGAATTCCTGTTCCAATGATGACATTTCATTTCAGATAGTGGTTAAAATGGCCAGTTGAAAAACCATCAAACAAAATGAAGAAAAAATTGAAACATATATTCAAGGGGACTTACAATTAAGTTCTAGTAAAGATTTAACAAATAAATATGATTTAAATGAAATTAGATCATATTTTGAGAAGAAATATCCTTATATGAATAAGGATAAAATCAAGATTAAATGCATGGAGTATATGAAGAATCAATTTTTCCATGCATTTGGGGATGTCCAGAAATCGGAAAGGATGTCCATTACTTTAGAAGAAGATTGTCTACTAGGGGAAAGTCAGCCACTAGAAGAAGAAAAAAGTCTGGAAGACTATTGGTGTATTGCGGAAGTAAATGAACCAATCATTGGTGTATTGCGGAAGTAAGTGAGGCAATGATGGGTGTATTTTGAATCCAACTGAGGAATTAACCAAATCAAAAATTGAAGTGGCTTTTTAACTAAAATTGCCATTTCACAAGACACTTTGGTATCATGTAGGATTAAGAGATAGGTGAGTGGACCAAATCGTCACCGGAGACTTTGATTCAATCTAAAACGCCAAGTGGGCATGCATTTGGCCAAGTCGCACTATGACCTAGCGATTTAGTCCCAAATCGCATAGTGGAATAGCAACCCACCCCATAATTTTCTGACAAAAAATTTCACACCCCATTGTTTTCCCGATTTCATTTGACACTCCTCCTATGGCAAAAACTCAAAATTTTGCTTATAAACTACCAATTTTGTCATTGGGTGTCTATTACTTTTGTCGACCACCCTCAATTGAAGGGGCAAATAGGTAAAATACTAACAATCTTTAAAAAATTCTCAATAATCTTGAACTAGACAATACATGACATGGGAAAAACTTAAGAACATCTTAAATAACATGGGGCAAAAGTAAAAAGGGTATAAGAACAAAAGTTAGAAAAAATGAATGTTACTTTGTGGCTTTTATTAGAGTTAATGAAAGAAAAAGGTGTAAATTAAGTATTTTGCAGTCTTTTGAAAGTTTAGAGCTTTGAGGTGTACATTTAAAGTTCATGGGTAAATCATTTACTTTCTCAAAGTTTAGGATTATCATAGATCTTTTTCCTAGTTTATGACAACTTGTGGCACCAAGTAATTTTGTTTTGTGCCCTTCGTGTGTAACAACACCAAGTAGATAAATTGTATTTCCAATGAATTTATAATATCTTTCATAGTTATGTTTTTCTAGTTTAATATTTTTTTCAAATGAGGATTAAATATACTAAGAAATTTCAATCCATAAGTTTAATACAAAAAGTGATGAAATTACATGTTTTGACCCCTTGAACGAGCATAAAAAATAAAAACGATCCTAAAAACCTCAAATATCTAAATTTCAACAAAAACCCTAAGTAAAAATATGAAGGACCTTCAAATTTAAACTCTAAAATCGAAAATATAAAGAAGACTTGTTCGATAAATATCAATCCTAGTTGCATTAGGGCATGACCAATGAAGAATTGCCTAATCGGGGCTAAGTGTCACATCCCTATTTTTCTGCATCCTTTGTTTATACATCTTTATTCTTCAATAGTTTATCTTTGAGAAAATTGACCTTTTCAATCTCTAAAAAATTTACGTTTGATATGTTTGATTCTATTTTTTAGACTTTTGAATGCTGTGGTCCTACAATTGACAACTTTAATCCTTTAAGATGTAAAATGATTGGATCCGTTAAAAATTAAGGATAAAAATTAAATCATTGTTTAAAACTTATTTCAGAAAAAGAATATTGATATGTTTGCCCCTAACAAATTTACTTTTGTTAAATTTGATCATAAATTTTTTATTTTTCATTTTTTTATAACTTTTCTATTATAATATTCCAATTTAACCTCTCACTAATTAGAAACTTTAAAATTAATCTTTATTTATAAAAATAGAGGTTCATGAATTAGAATGTTCCAAAGTTATCTAATAATCTAATAAAAATAAACTACGAGGTCAAATTTGTAATCAAAATTGAATTAGGGAACGGTGCCAATTTATTCACTCAAGCTCATTTTCTTTCCTAGTCACGCATACATGCACCCCAATGTTTACCCTTTTCCAATTATGTAATTTTTCACTCCATTCTTAAGCAATTACATAGGTACGTCATTGAAGATGCCTTGATTCAAAACACTTTTTGCTACATTAGTCATATTTGGCTATGCCCAAATTTGATACATGGCAAGATATAAAAATGAGTTGTTGTCTAAAGATCAATCCTAGTTTTCATTTTGCATTACTCCCTTTGTGCAAAACGGGTACGACAACAATTCGATCAAATAGTCTCAAATACTGATCCGATCCAACTTTATTAAAGGAGAGTTAGAGACCTCTTGAGTCGTCAACCTCCTAAATCACCAACCTTCAATGAGCTTAGGAAAGGCCTCACTAGATCGCAACTTTCAACCCAGTGAGCTCTGATCCAACTCATGGGCCTTCCATGTCATGATTGAACATCTATGGCTCCTAAACACACTTTATAAACCTTGAAATCACTCATCGCGACCTCTAAATAAGCTCTTCGAGACCTTCGAAGCTCACAAGTAGGTCGTGAAGTTGGTTCATAGGTCATTAACGAGCCCATAGCTATTACGCCAGAGACATGCAAGTCAAGATACCTAATAGTATGGAAATTCCATGATTCAAGAAGCAATTGTTATCTCACAATTATCTTAAATGCCTACTTTCACGTAATTGAGATTGACTCCAACAAGTTAACTTCACCTAATTGGTAACATATTATTTGATATACATTATTAGATGACAAACAGATTCGACAAGTTGATTTTCATTCAATTTTACTCTCAGTGTAAACTGACTTAGGTATCGGAGTTTTTCAAAGGGCAACAATCCACTACGATGATCTAAATCTTTCTGGTTGTGATTACAGGCACCATCACTGTTCGGAGTGACCCAGAGATCTTTTCCGAGCTCCATCACTTTTGACTTTGTCTGTGGGAAGAACATTCTGATCAAAGGTTTTCTTCCAAACAAACAAAAAACAAATAGAAAATATGATGACACGATCACAACTTACAAGAGTGCAACCAAGAGTGCAACCCCGTGGTCGACCACTAAGAAGGACTCAAACTGCGAATAGGAGAAAATGTACTAGAGGATCTAGTTCATAATGGAAAATAATATTAACGTAATTGCACCGATTGATCCACCATTACCACCAAGGTCAACACAATCTAGACCATCACGAAGGAACCCAGTTGATACCTGATGTGATTCCTTGAAGGTTGAAGGTTTTCTAGGGTTCATACATACAAGAACTCGATCAAAGAAGAAAAGAAGATAGGATGCATCAAAGATTCATGTGGGGGATTAGGTTGACCATTGTAGGATAATCTACAACAACCAACCTCTTGATTTGTAAAGACTATTCAATACCTCAATCAAAGTAATTGAAAGCTACATACAAGAACTCGATCAAAGAAGAAAAGAAGATAGGACTTATCAAAGATTCATGTGAGGGATTAGGTTGACCTTTGTAGGATAATCTACAACAACCGACCTCTTGATTTGTAAAGACTATTCAATACCTCACCCAAAGTAATTGAAAGCCCAAGGTGTAGTGCACTAGGAACCCTAAGAATAATTCTAAGAACACTCATAAAACGATCAAGTTTGATCTTAAATTTGGATTAATTGCAATGGAATAGTTGTTTGTCAAAATTTATTGTCTTGCAATTACATATAAAAGACTATATATACTCTAGGTAGTAAGAAACCCTAAATATGTCTTACAAATGGTTAAAAGACCAAAAGGAATGAAGGAAGGTCAATAAAATTTGGGAAAACATTGCATATGTGTGAGCAGTGGAAGGTTGATTCGGAGCTGACTCGAAAAAGGGAAGCACTGGAAAGGAGGGTCAGATTGTTACTGTAATTTCATCCAGTGGGCATTCGGTGCTCCCATCTGGCGTTGGCTCTATCACTATAGATTGCCTAATGGCTTCTAGGCATGCCATTCGATGCACTCTTGTGCTATCTCCTTGCCAAACTCGTTTGTCTTCTATGGTATCAGATATTGAGAGGGTCATTCAATGATACAAGAGCTATCAATTACTTGGAAACAAGTAACATGTACCCCCAATGAGGTATCAATTTATCAATTCTTAGTTCCTTTTGACATCTGGGAATTGACATACTAGGCCCTTTTCCTAAGAGAGTAGGGGATGTTCGATTCTTAATAGTAGCCATGGAATACTTCATAAGATGGGTTGAAGCAGAGCCCATGACCATAATTTCTTTACCCAAAGTGCAGTCCTTCGTGTGGAGAAACATTGTATGTAGGTTTGGGATTCCGCGAGCTATCATCTCGGATAATAGAATGCAATTTATAGGTGATCCTTTTAAGACGTTTTGTGAAAACTTAAACATAGAACATAGGCTCACCTTAGTGGCTCATCCTCAATCCAATGGACTCAAAGAGGTCACTAACAAGACAATATTCGAAGGTCTCAAGAAAAGGCTCATCGAGCTCGAAAAGGAAGGTCTTAAACCTTCCAAGCCAGAGGAAATTCCAATCACATTATGGGCCAATAGAACTACTCTGAGAAAAGCTATTGGGTAACACCTTTCAGTCTGTGTTTTAGGGCAAAGGCAGTACTCCCAGTTGAAGTTGGAATGCAATCTTTGAGATTGACTAAATACAATTCAATCTCAAACATGGACGGGAGAAGGGCAGACTTAGACCTCATTGAAGAAGTCATAAACAAGGCCATGGAAGATGATAGAAGATGTAAGTAACAAGTTGCAAATTTCCTCAACAAAAAGGTCAAAGAAAAGCATTCTGCAGTTGGAGACATGGTCCCCAAAAGACCGGATGTTAGAAAGCCATGACAATTAACAAAGTTACAAGAAAACTAGGAAGGACCTTATTTATTTCAAGAGGCTCACAAAGGTGGGAGTTACAAGCTCACTGATCTCAAAGGTAGGCAACTTTTAAGGCCTTGGAATACTTGTCATTTAAAGAAGTTCTTCACCTAGTTCTACCAAGCTATTTAAGTTCATTTATTAGTCCCACCAAACTATTCAACTTCTATTTTGAAGCTTCACAAGCTCATTAGGACTTTGAAAGATATTGTTCCTTCTTTTCTGAACTAGTTTAGTCAAACCTTATTCATAAAAGCATAGTCTACTCATGCAAAGTTTCAAGATAATGCAGAATCAATGCAATCATTTGATGAAATATCATGGATACATAAATATATTTATATATATATATATATAAACAAGAGGGCACAAACGGGCCACAACGTATTGAAAATATATACGAAAAAGAGGGAAAAGAGCTCGAAATAAGCAGTGTACATTTACAACCATCAGAAAAGATAAGAGGAGAAGGCATAACAAATCCTCAAGAAGACCTAAACTATTACAATCAATCCCTGGTCGGCTCAGAGTCTTCTTGATTGCTGGCCACTGTTTCATCACTTGTGACCTCCTTGGAGACCTCCCCCTCCTTACCATGAATGCTCGAAGGGCCTGTAGGATATTCAGTAACTATCTCAATGGGCGCCCCACCTAAAGAAAGACAAATAGCTCAAGAAAGTTCAAGAGCTTCATAGAAATTAATGGACTTAGGGTGGAAAGGTTAATACTTAAGTGAGTCTCCATAAGCATTGATAATCCTACCTAAAGGTTCAGCGGTCGCCGAAGGAGGAATATCATGAATTTCCTTCTCCTCAAGAAGGCCAACATCAACTTGCTGCCCAACAAAGTCTACCTGAAGCTCGCCAGCCTTAACTTGCTCCTGCCTTCTTGGATTTCCCAAAGTCTTGCTACCATAGGAGAGAACCAGCCAAGTCGGGATGATATTTGGGTAGGTCTTCTGGGTAAAGGGAATTTGTTATCAACAAGGCATTTATTTAGCTCTGATACCAACTAACAACAGGATCAAACAGATAAGTCCTAAGACCAGGCAAACATGAAGAAGAAATGAAAACATAAGAGAGGAGAGAGAGATTTTATTATGAACTTCAAACTTAAGCTTAGAGCTTATGTTCTTCTCTTGTCTCCCCTCTCCTATGCTGTAAGCTAAGACTCTATTTATAGAGATTACAAGGGGGCGGATTTCAAATCCAGAACTCAACACAAACTTATCAACAGGGAAAGGGATAAGGATAACCACTAAGCTGAAAAGTAATAAAGTAATATAGTACACACATTATTGCAACATGACAAAACTGAATAAAGTAAAGTACTATTATGGCCGACAGGCGTGGGCTACAACAGTATCAAGGTGGCTGACAGGACGTGACTCGTGGCCGACAACTTTAGCAAAGTGGTATCACATCAATCTTTCAGTCATATCAGTCTAACTCATATTCAAAATTGTAATGGGGATACCAGGGTTCATCTTGATCATCATCATCTGAGCTGTCAGGTAAAGCATAGATGTAGTTCATGGGGCCATTGCGATCGTACTGATCAAATTCAAGGTGAGTGCTGAGGAACAGAAGGAGCTCAGGATGGTAAGGGTGATCAATCCAGTGTGGAGATATAGAAATGTCCATGGGTATGCCTAGAATGAGACCTTCAACTTCTTGGTATCCATTTTTTAGGGCCATGCGATGAAAGATGTCTAGATGGACATCTGGGTGTCTTCTTTGCACATGGGGGTTTGCAATGTTAAACGAGTACCAACCAAGTATCTCTTCAACAGAGAAGCGATATAACCTGGGTTCTAGTCTTTACGTTAAGTTACAAACAGGGCAATCAGGTCAAATGACCACGTAAGTGCCATAATGTCCACAGAGAAATCTAAACCATCCTGCAAGGTTCTGGAACCAACACAGCATGCGAAACATATAAAGACTATCCGGGGCTAAATCCCTTGCATTGTCACAAGCCCATAAATAAGAATATAGTTTATTTGTGTTAAAGTTGAAACAAACAGAATGAGATTCAAGCAAATACCAAAAGAAACAGAGTGCTATCTTAGGTAGATTCTAGGGGTTGCATATATGGAAAATGGTGAAATAAGGATGTTGTGGGTCACACTTAATTCCTCAGAAAACTTTTGGGCCATGATTGTGTAGGAGAAGCTTGTGGAAGAGTGAGGTGTTTAGGCAGCTTCTTTCAGGGTGGATAAAGTCTAGAATAGTTTCTTAAACATCATAAGGGAGATGAGAGATGGTAAGTGGAGCAAGACATGGAATTATGGGAGAAGGGATAAGGTTATTTTGTTGTGGATGAGGTCTGAGTTGTCAGAGCATGTGAGGTCTGCTAAGGAAATCAGCCAGAATATTGTCTTTTCCACGAATGTGGGCAACTGTGAAAGTATACTTACTGAACCATTGCTGCCATTTGAGTAACTAGGCATGAGGAACCAGTTTCTATTTGAACTCGAGCATTCCTGGAAAGGAGGACATGTCCAGCTTGATATGGAAGTTGTGATTAATTAAGAAGAACTCAAATTTTTCAAAATCTCGCTTGACAGCCAGGATTTCCTTGAATGTACTATGATAGTGTTGTTCCATAGGTTTGAATTCTCCACTATGATAACCACAAACTTATCTTTTTCCCTTGTCATTTTCTTCAAGAAAGATTGCACCCCAGTAAAGATCAAAAGCATCTGTCTACAAAATACGTCATCCAGAGGAGGGAATTTGCAAAGGGAAAACTTGCTGAACAGATCTTTTCAGATGTTGGACAGCTTTGATGTGTTCTTCTATCTAGGGAGGTGGAAGTTGAAGTTGAAGCTTGTCAATGATTTTATCAGGAAACTCTTGAAGCTTCATTCCCAAATGAGGTTGTGGGTCATAAAAACCATCAGAAATCTTCATACCAAGAAATTCAATGTTTGTCGTACACAAATGCATTTTCTTTTCAGAGAGCATGATACCAAACTTTTCAACAAGAGAGTGAAATGCATGAAGAAGAGACAAATGTAGCTCAAAAGTTTCTGAAAATAATAAAATATCATCAATGTAAATCATAATGTTTGGGAAAAAAAGGTTCAAAGATTTTACACATTGATTTTTGAAAAAGTGAAGGAGAAATTTTCAAACCAAAAGGCATAACAGTCCATTGATAATGGTAATTTAGAATACAAGAAACAGTTTTGTACCGATCATCAGGATGTATGCCGAGTTGCCAAAAACCTGACTTTAAATCAAATTTTGAAAAGATTTTGGCTTAAGGAAGATATTGGAAGAGGGTAAGGCTTCTGGGCAAAGGGAATTTGTTATCAACAAGGCATTTATTTAGCTCTTGATAATTGATTACCAAGCACATTTTTCCACAGATTTGTTCAGTGCGTTTGTTGCCATAGAAGGCTTGAGAAGCCCAATCAGAATTTGTGGGTTCAATCAAGTGTTAGGCTAACAAAGAAGAGAGCTCATCTGTAGCTAGTTGGTAATGTTCAGGGGACATGCCAGCATGACTAGCTTTATGAAGAGGAGGACAACCAGGGGTGTTATAAGGTAAATGCACAAAGAAATCTGGATTTTTCCAAAGAGGGTGGTTGCATTTTGGAGGAACTGGGAATGGTTTTCTGCACATGAAACGTTAACAACATGGTCTTTGAATTGAGAGACTTGGTCAGAAAAATTGAAAAGATTTTTGGCCAATAAATTCCAGGGGAGGACTTGTCCTTTGTGTGTTAAACCATCAGGTGTGAACTGGAGATTGGAGATTGGTGTATGAGGTCAAATCCTATATTTAAGTCCTTCTGGGGTAAGGTGGATCCAAGGATTCTGTGTGTAAGAGTGAGATTAGGGAATAGTTGAATGTGGATTGGTTTGCTAATGAGAGAGATGAAAAAATCTTCATTGTTAGCAGCACGAAATACTTGGGTGCAGGGTTCCCAATATTCACAAGGTAAAATGTTTGGGTTCAAGACTAGAGAGGTTGCTCCTGTGTCTAATAGTGCAGACACCGGAATGGGTGGATGGTGGAAGTCTGGGAGAATAGAGACTTCGAGTAGGGGATAAGGTTTGGGATGTAGTGAAAGGAATTCTGTGGACTCAAAGAAAGTATGGAGGCTTTGCATATCTATGGAGACATCTGTGTCAAGATCAGATTCGAAATCTGAGTCAGAATCGGGTTCTGAAATGGGGTAACCAATTGCCAATATGGAGGTGTCAGAAGGAGTGGGTTTGAGGTCAAAGTGAGATTCAAGATCATCAAACTCTGTTGGGGAGATATAAGGAGATAATTGATTCATGAGTTTGAATCTTTTCTGTTCCTTGGGGCACCGACTTGCATAGTGGCCTTTCTTTCCACAATTGTAGCATTTATCAAACTTGGGAGGAGAAGTGGGTGTTTTCCTTTTCAAAAATTTCCATTTCATTCTCCTTTCTTCTTGTGATGGAGTTTGAATCTTTGAGGAGAAAACCTTTTAAAAGGAGGCTTTTTATGCTTCTTTGGTTTGCAGTCACAAAGATCAGGATCATTGCATTTGATTTTGAAGTGTTTGTATGAGCAAGCTGCTGCCAGTCTAGAGGATTGCTTGTGAAATCTTTTCCAAAACGGAGTTGCACATAAAGATTTTCTAAGGATTGTTGTATGATTGCCCAAATCTGGCCAAAGGTAATGCCTTCCCATTGTTGGGTGGTAGCACGAATCTGGAGCATAGTTTCGTCTGCTAATTCGCCGGGGACAGAATTGACAAATGCTTGTTTGAGGCTGATATCATCCATCTAATTAATGATATAGAATCTTTTGCACATCCGAGCATAGTGTTTCTCAAGATCTTTTGGAAGGATTGAGCAGCATTTCATTTTGAGAAATTCAACACGAGCAGTGGTGATATCATGATCAGCATCACCAATGAAATATCTGCGAAGAATGGCTATGACTTCTTCTGGGGTTTCTCTTTGGAGAAACTGTCTTTGTCTGTATTCACCAAGTGAATTCCAAAAGTCTCTTAGGGAACCTTCAAAACGGGCTACAAACCTTTTGAGAACATCTTGCCATGCATTTTGTTGAAGATCAGTGGTTAACTAGGCATAAAGAGATTGGAATCTTTCAAGCCATTTGGACCGTGGGAGATCGTCTAATGTGAATTTAGTAGAGACATGCTCAACAGATGACTGTGGTCGAGGTTGTCGAGCATTGGAACTTTCTGGAATATCAAAATCATCAAGAACTTCTGGTATTTGGACATCAGGGTCAATTTTTGGATCAGGTTCCATCATGAGTAGATCAAACTGTTTAAAGGGATCAAAACTGGCAACACTTTGCATGGAGGGAGTGTCAGATGCATCTATGCAAGCTGGTATAGGCGAAGGGGTTTGAAAACATTTTAGGAAGGAAGATATCGGATTGGAAGAGATGTCATCCATGGTGAAAAAAGTGGGTTTAGAAGAGGCTCCAATAGTGGGATCATCTGGATCTAGAGGGTGTGGAGAAGGAGGAGAAGTGTGAACATGGGTAGTTGCTGAAAGGATGGTGATAAAAGTTTTGGGTTGTTTATCCCATAGGGACAAAGCTGGGGAATAGGTAAGAGTGGGTAATTGTAGATCTAAGGTTTTGGCTAGGAGTTGAGGAAAGTAGGTTGGAAATTGAAATTGCATAGGGTCTGATTGTCTGGACAAAAGAGTGTATTGACTTTCAAGACTAGTTAACTATTGTTTAAGGAACTCTTTTTCTGATTGCATCCTAATCGTCTTGGGGGACCATTCTGTCTTGTATTGAACCAAGTAATTCAATTGTTGATGAATGTTATCAATTTTGCTTCGGACTTCTTGAATTAGGAGCATAAACTTCTGAGTCTTTGAAGAGTGTTCAGTCAGCTGGGTTTGCACTTGGTGCTGGGAGTGTAGAATTTTGTTCAAAGCTTGATTTTGTCCCACAGCGTTCTCATTTTGCCAGTTGAGAGCAGCTTTTGCTGCAAAGACTTGCTTCTGTTGTCCTTGTGCATCAAAGGCAGTGGGATTTTTTATTTTCTAGGTGTGCAGGCTTTTGACTTTTCTCGTATGTTATCAACGGGGGAAAGTTTGCATCATCGGATGAGGTGGAAGCATCCATCATAAAACATGAAGGAGGGTCATCTAACCAAGGTGTGTCATCTAGATTCCAATCTGGAGGGGTTGAAGGAATACTTAGAGACTGTTATCGCCGTGGATACAAGACATAGTAGTCAAACTTGCCACTGGATTCTCCAAGTAGACCAACTTCAGGGTCTCCGGCTTCATATCTTTCCTTGAGAAGTTGTTTAGAGGACTTTTTCTGCTGAGAAGGTGTGGAGGGTTTGGTAGGTAAACATGTGGAGCAGGAGCAAACATCAAACCAGGTGTGACCGTCATCAGTGGTACCTTCAAAAATGGGAGTACCATCTTGCTTCCAGGCCATGATAGGGACTTTGATCTTATCATGTGGGCTTGCCATCATAGATAATTCTGTAATGAAGATGGTTGTGGTTTCAGATCTGGATGGAAAAGTGATCTTAATAGTACCATCAGGCTGTTCTTCCATTTTTGGGTTTGTCATCTGAAGAGGTGAAACAGGCTTAATGGCCTGTTTTTCATAACTAGTAACATAAGAACTCGGGATGAGTTTCTTTAACTGATCTTGTGGACTTTGACGGGGAATAAAAGTACACTAAAGTGTGTCAACCGTCAAGAATAGAGATTCTCCATTTTGTAAATGAGAAGGTAGTGGTAGATCTATAGAGTGGTTTTGCATTCGATATGCCATTTGGTGGTGTACGGTAGCCATCAAAATGTTTTCAATCTCAGGAGCAGTGATTTGGATTTGGGCTTTAAGAGTTTCTTGTAAAGAAGGATTTTCTAAGAACATAGTGAAATTAGGAAATAGAGTGACAAATACTGTGCGAGCATTGAGAGTTATCTGAACAGTGCCTATAACAGCATGTTCATACCTTCGGAATCTTGCATCAAATAAAGCCATGCGAGAAACCATAGGTAAACCCTTACGAGTATGGAGTGTAAGGGACAGTTTTATGGCTCCTAAGTGAATGTGAGTGTAAACCTTCTTGACGCCAACAATCAGGAAGATTTTCTGGGAAACGGAGAATGACATATTGTTCTACAGTAGTGGCAGAAAGATGGTGAGAGGAGAAGAAAGGTGCTTGGACAAAGTCATGGGTTTGAATGGGGGGAGAGTTCGACCAAGGACTTGCTTTAATCGGTGAGAAAAAGGATTTTTTGATTTTTGATAAATGGTATAAGGATTAACTAAAAGGTATTTAGAAACTTGATATTTACTATCATCAGGAAGGTAGTCGATTTCATAAATATGAGCGATCTTAGGGACTATACTCTTAGGAAGAGGAACAGACATAACAGAAGAGGTACTGGTTTCAAAAGATGCCATCGTAAACAAAATTTTAAAACAGAAATTCGTACTTTGATGTTCGCAAACAACGCCAAAACTATTCTCAACACCCATACTACTGGATCTCTTGAAAACTGTTTTAAAACATGAGTTTAAAATGACGCCCAAAGCTAGCTTTCCTTAAGACTACAACTGAGTTTCTTTATTACGCTTTTGTGAAGGATCCAATTAATGGCAATCACAGAGTAAGAGCATACTAATCACAGTCATTACTGTTACATACTAATCAAGACTACGGGGTTTTACAAAAACCGAGACTGTTATAGCTCTGATACCAACTAACAACTAAAAGCTACCCACTATGTATAGTTGGATCAGTTTTAAGGTTAAGGTCGAGCTCCTTAAGTAGGTGGATCCCATCAACGTATAAAGCATACATTTGAGGTTGCAGGAGGGACTCCACATAAGCTTGGAATGCAAAGATCTCCTCAAGCTTTGCCAAAGAGAGATTACCACTCTCATCACGAAAGGACTTGAAATTTTCGAGCTTCTAGGCATGGGTTTTAACTTGAAACTCCAGCTTATGAATACGAGCTTGCTCCTGCTGCTCGTTCTTATTCACTGCATCATTCAAGGCAGTCATCATTGCTTTATTCTCTACCTTACATGCATCAATATTCTTCTTGGCTTCTCCCAGAATATTGTGGACAACACTCAGGGAAACTTGAGCCTGCTCTTCAAAAGCTGCAAGCTTTTTATTTTCCTCCTCCAGACGAGCATTTTCATTTTGAAGGTTATTCAACGAGATAGCAAAATCTTTATCTTTCTTCTCCTTCTCCTCTTTCCTCCTCAGCCTGTCTCCCAAGAACTAAGAAAAGAATCAAACAGAGGATAAAAAGGTTAATACTCGGAGGAGCTTACTGAAGAATTATAGGAACATGAACAGAGATAAAAGATAACTTACCGCAGTATGGAGAGAAGCAGCATATCTGTCTAGCTTATCGTCGACGAGCTATTTACAAATCTCTCTATCAAACAGGGGCACACACTTTATTAAAATTGATTGGGCATGTGGCCATTGGAACATAAAGTCAATAGACTCCATGGGAAGGTCTGGAGTCCATCTTGTGACCCCCTCTTTAGACTGGGAGGTTAGAGATGATTTCCAAGCCTTTTAATGGTCTAGGCAACCTCCTCGGTGGCACAGCCATAGAATTCTACCTCCTTTTGTGAGGTCACCAGACCCTTACCTTTGCCAACAATAGCAGAGGCAACACTTTTCCCCTTTTGTGTGGAAGTAGAAGGAATCCGAAACAGAGATGATTTTGGTAAGACGAGGGGACTCGGCAACAAGAAAGATGGCTTCCTCCCTACACGTCTTTAAGGCATTCCTTGTCCTCTCCACCATGGTATGCTTTTTAGTCCTACTCGGGGATGCAGCCGTAGAAGCTTGGGCTGCAGCAAAAGCTCCACCGGAAAGAGCTTGAAGAGACAAGGACCTACCCTGCTGCCCCTATTGAGGCTGGGCAGATCGGTTGAAAGCCTAGCCCTTATTGTTGTCAAAACAAGAAACAATCAACTCCAGTGACTTACTTATAAGAATGAGGCAAGACTTATTGAAATATAAAAGTAAATGTCCCTACCAGTAGTAGGAATCCCCTTAGACCTCTAAGAGTAGGAAGATCACAACTTTTTGGTCTCCCTAGTCCAACATTGAGAAGGAAAGGTAGAGTCCAAGTTGGTTGAGTAGAACTGACCTTCATGGAACTTGAATTGGCAAGGTTTACGAGGAAGACTCTAGTTTGCTCAAGCTCACCGTTTAAAGTTGGGAGCTCATTAGAAGAGGTCCTGCTGAGATTCCACTCAGGATACTTCTCAACTCGAATTTGATCTATGGGAAGACTAGCAAAAAAGAAAGGCTCTTTCCAGGAACCACCAGATGACTAAAAAGGTCCTACCAAGTTATACCTCATATTGATTTGGAGGTACCCATGGTTGGTCTTGCCAGGAGCAATAGAGATACCTACCTTGAAGATGGACCTAAAGAGCTCTAAAGAAACTTTAACTTTGTGTAAGTGACAGCTCGCTATGAAACCGACCACTATTCTAATAGCATTGGGGACCAACTGAGCTATAGGGAACTTCCAAAAATGGGCTATATCTAAGAAAATGGGATGAATATAAGGAAGAAGAATCCCCTCTTTCAAATTGGTCTCATGAAGGATGATATATCCTTCAAGCTTACTGCTAGGACTGTCAGTACTCCCAGCAGGCTCAATGTCACCTTTGTTCAACCCCCTCTTCCTAATAATTTCCATAATCTTTGAAGCATTCACATCAGAATTAACGAAGAAGACTTCTTGCTCGGAAGAATGGTACTCATTCTTCCTAACCAAAGGACCGATCATAGTTAGAGGAGGCAAATAACACACCTCATTGTCAGGGTCTTTGACTGCCATAGGTCTAGTAATTGCATTGGTAGATGCAGATGGAGTGCAAGAAGAGGAAGAAGGTGTAGGAGTTTGTGTGTTTGATGACTCAGCTGCAGGAAATTCGACAGAGGAGGAACTACTAACAGACTTGTGAGAAGAAGACATTTTTTCTTGCTGAAAAAAGAGAAGATTTCAAGAAAAGTAAAAGAAATGAAGAAGACTCATCGGTTAAGCTAAAGTTTTTCTAACCAAATATCATAAAAGGATTTGATTAATTCCCCGTTGATCACCAAACGAAGGTAAGCTCAAAAGTTTGTAACCCTAGGTTTCTTAATCACGAAGAGATAATTTGACTAGCTTGGAAGAGTTGTGGTAATTCTCAAATTCTTCAAAGTATTCCAATTTATATTTAAAAGGAAACCTTTTGACTGTTGAAAAGAAATGTTACTCGGGAATCGAGGTAATTGTCAAAACTAGTAAGACACGAAACTTCAGAACTAGCCTTTACAGAAAAACAGTACAACACTTCGTAGCTCGAGAGCTCAATAATAGAAAATTTAGATGCCACAACCTTGCAGCTCGCTAGACCCAAAAGGGGTAATGATGGGTGAAACAGATATGGCCTAAATAATCCAACCCAAATAATCCTTAATACAGAAGATCTGACTTGTCATCTCCAAATGTAAGTCAGTGACCTCCCTAGTCGTCTACCTCCTAGGTCACCGACTTGCTATGAGCTTAGGAAATGACTTATTGGACCACGACTTAAAATCCAGAAGCTCTAACCTATCTCATGCACCTTTTATGCCACGATTCAATATTTACAATTCTTAACACACAATATGAACCTTAAAATCATTCATTACAACCTCTGAGAAGAACTAATCGAGACCTTTGAGGCCCAATAGAAGGTCGTGAAAATGGTTTGGAAGTCATTAACGAGCTCGTAGCTCTTTCTCCGGAGACGTGAATTTCAAGGTATCCAATATTATGGAAATTCCTTGATTTTAGGAGCAATTGGAGTGATATTCTCATGATTAATCCTAAATGCCTACTTTTATGTAATAGAGATTGACTCCGATAAGGTAACTTCATCTAAATTGGCAATTATTATTCGGAAAACATTATCGAATAAAAGAACAAATGACATAGGTGAATTAGAAAATTTTACTCTCAATGTAAATTGACTTAGACATCGAAGTTCTTCATAGGACGATAGCTCGCTTCGGTGATCTAATTTTTCTATTTGTGATTACAAGTGCCGTTCAGAGTTTGTTGTGACCTGGAGATCAATTCCAAGCTCCATCAAATTTGTAAAAAAATATTTGTAAAAAATAATTTAAAAACACGGTTGTATTTTTTATTGATAGTGTATAAGCGAGAGTAGAAGATCTTGAGCCGCTTACGAGTTAGATTTTGATTAGAGTAATTAATTGATATTTGCATGCTTTGACAAATACTCAGAAGAAACTCAATATCATGTTCTGGTTTAAAAATAAAAAATCCATGCGGCGCATCCTTAAACCAAAAAACATCTCTATTTTTGCTCTCAACTTGTCAGTTAAAAATGGTAAGGGATACCTCTGGTTAATTTTTATGTTGATAAAGCGTCTGATATGTTAAAAAAATTTCCCCTCAAATACCCCCAAAAATTACTTTTAACCCCCACCAATAAAATAAATTTAAAAAAAAAAAAGAGAGAGAGAGAGAATAGTGGATATTGTTCTTGG
This sequence comes from Parsonsia alboflavescens, assembly GCA_028571225.1. Taxonomy (NCBI): domain Eukaryota; kingdom Viridiplantae; phylum Streptophyta; class Magnoliopsida; order Gentianales; family Apocynaceae; genus Parsonsia; species Parsonsia alboflavescens. The sequence continues at coordinate 20,321 of JAOXNR010053505.1, forward strand.
CTGTTGGACATTTCAGGTATAATAAGTGGTGTTTTTAAGGCAGCCTTTAGACAGGCATGATGGATCCGTGAGTTGAGGCAATCTATCGCTCCAGTGCACGAGAGGATCCGTCTCTGTTTTCTTCAAAATCTTTGTAAAAGCTAAAGTAGATTTTCTCGCTTTCAATACTCTTCTGAATGAAATCCAAAAAGTACATTAAAAGAAATAAATAACCCTCTCAGAAGCAACAGTAATATGGTGCCGTAGTAGAGCGTTAGGAAAGCCCTGTCATCAGTTTTGAAGGGTTTTAATTTATACTTGGGAGGATATTAATTTATAAGGGTTTTTTTTTCTTGATAAAAAATAAAAATTATAGATATTTTATTTAGAAAGTCAATTATTTATTATTCTAGAATGAATCCATTCTCTTTCTTTAAAGTTTTAAGGTTTCTTCTAAAAGAAAAAAGGCTGTAAAATGACAATCATCCCAAAAAACTGGTTTACCGGCAAATATATTGTTATCTTCTTTGTGGGCTTAGGCAATGAAATTCTGACATCTTATGCTTTTGCCTTGATATGTGTATTAAATCTTTCAGAGGTTAAATGAGAAATGCTTTCTGAAAGAAGTTTTTGCAACTCCATGACTACCATCCAAGTGGGGAAAAAAAAAAAAATTCACATTAAAATCAAAAATCCAAGTGCTATGCAAACTAAAATTTGTATGCCTTGGCAAAGAAGCTTTGTGCTGAAAAGGTTGTAAATTCAAAAACCCTATAGCACCAAGAATCATATCGTCAATATGGCCAGCTGATGTAAATGTCTTAGCTTGAGGTTGAGCTATTCTGAAAAACCTGTTGCAAGAAGCTATTGTGATTGTTTTTCTATTAAGGGTATGGTCATGTGTTTGCATGGAAGTTGCATCTTGCTCTTTAACCGAACAATTGGGAGATTGTCTTCTTCTCAAGTTCAGCCTCATTAATTCCTTATGGGGTCTCAAAGCGAGAGGCTTTAATAGGGCTGTGATTGAGTATTGCCTTAAAGGACAAGTTGCCATGAGTCAGATCTAATCTTTAGCACTCTCCTTAGATCTAATCTAGTTTCGTAGATTAACTAAGTTAATATTTATGGATGGTAAGGTCTGTTCACCTTCTCATCTAATTATTGCATTTTTTTTTTTTACGCAGCAAAGACTTTTGAGTTATCTACGAACCTAAAGAGTTTTCTCTGGTCATTAGATCCGTGTTAACATACAGAGCCTTTTTCTCAAAGTTTTCCATAGGATTTTATGACCATAGATATGTAATGTTAAATAAAGGATTTAACATCAGAATCTCATGACCTAAGCCCACAAAGAAGATAATAATACACACATCAGAGTTGAAAATAAATTCATTGGGATGATTGTCAATTTTTTTTTTCCTGGTAGGAGCGACATAAAAATGGAAACAATTGAAAAATTATGCACTTTAAAAAATCTCCCTTTCCCATCGGTTAAAATATACAAGAAAATATGTTTTTTGATGAAAAGTCAATGGTGAAAGAAAACAAAAGATAAAGAAAGACATTTAGGACAAAACATGAGAAAAGAAAAAATGTAGAGGATAAATAATGACAATCTACATTATGAAATTCCCAAAATTTATTATTTGTCTGGGCAAAAATAATCAAAAATATATTATTTTCTGCAAAAATGGACCAATGGGTGTAAAAAATAATAATAAAAGATCAAGAACCGAAAATGTTTTTCTTTTTTTTTTTTTTTGTTTTTTAGAACCGAACTTGCAAACACAAAAAGGGTGAAAAACTAAAGATATCAATCTTCCTTTTTATATATCATTAGATATTTAAGACAAAGTTTAATTTAAATAACATAGGAAGAATAATATTTTATGTCAATCAATTACTTGTTGCTATTTTCATCCATAAACGTTTATTTTGGAGTTTTTGATCCATCAGTATTTTTTTTTTTTTTTGTCCAATCGGTCCTTTTTATATAAAATTGAGTTTTATGAATTTTTTCTCTTACCAAAAAGGAGTATTTTTATCAACTCACAATATAATTCACTTTACCCACTTGTAACCAACTCATTTATCCATATATAACAAATCCATTTTAAAATCACATAAAAATACTTTTGAAGCTCCTCTCTAATAACCCATCAAATAAAAAATGGGTAAAAAAAGGGTGTTTAATAAGGAAGTAATGTGAATTATATTACGAGCCGACAAAAATATTCCTCTTTAGTTAAAGAAAAAATTTATAAAACTCAATTTCTGATCAAAAGTATCGATTACACCAAAAAAAAATTGTTAAAAGATCAAAAACTTCAAAATAAAAGTTTATGGATGGAAGTAGTAATATGTAAATTGTTTATGGATTACAAATACCATTTTTTTCAATAAGATAATACTTCTTCCATCCGAAATTGAATGTCTCAACTTGACTTGCATTTATTTTAATAAAAAAAATTTTTGATTTAATTTATTAACATATTATATTATTAATTTTCTTAATAAGAATTTTATTAATTTAGAGAATGAAACCTTCAATCTGAGATAAATCAAAATCAAATATAAGTTATTGATTTCCGGAGGGTGGGAACTAGTTGTCTATCTTTCTCGGACTAATCAAGAAAGGGAAAAAGAAGCAAAGAGCGCGAAATCAGATTCGATTTGACTTATGACTGCCCAAAAGGAGTATCTGAACTTTGAAGAACTACCACAGAGGCAACTCACTCTGCTGCTAATGCTATTATGGGTCAAATCCTACTTCGCATTTACTCCTTCATTATCCATTAATTACCCTCTAACCGATTCTTTCTAAAAACTCCCCAGTTTTTTTTTTTGTGCCCTTTAATTTCTTCCGAACCCCTCCTTGACACGTGTCTACCCCCAGCCCAGCCCAAACCCCCACGAAAAGGAAAATCTTTTTGCTTTAATAGTAGTACTAGTAGTAGTAGTAGTCGTAGTGTTCACTAGCCTTCAACATGCTTCTCTTTTATATCAATTTGCAAGTTGCAACCATTATTGACAGCAATATTACTATTATAACCTAAGAAAGGATGCAAGATTTAAAGATTTCTCACTTTACCTATGAAGAATATTTTTTTTTTTTTTAACGGTCTCCGAATCGATTTATACATATCTCGCTATTCTACTTATCTAGAAAGGGTTTGTGAGATTCGAATACAAGAGTTATGGTCTGCATACTCATCATTTTACCTATTGGGATCTCTTCTAAGAGACTGAAAACTATATAATTGAGAAAAAGAAGATTATAAAAATTTCTATTCAAACCATATAAAATTATTTCGGTTAAAATAGATTCTATATGATAACTAAATTGATTTAATCAACCGCACACAATAATATTCAAATCATTTTACTTAGATAATTAGATTGATCGATTTTTAATGGATTAATTAACCAACTTGATCCAATTAAATTTGAACACCACACTATTCAGCCGATCACTAGGGAAGCTGGAGAAGCTGCCTGCAAGAAATTCAAAGAATAAATCGGAGGATCATTTTTATATAAGTTAATATACATACGTAATACATTTAATAAGTCTCCTTTGAGTAAAGTTTTGTTTTTCCTTTAACTATATCCCGATCAATTTGTACACACTTGAACCTTCCGTTAATCTATAAGAGTATTATTGAGATTCGAATTCAAGACCTATAGTCTAGACGCTCACCACTCTACCTATTGTGATGTTCGCGAAGATACCCTTTGAGTAAAAATTATGGTTCTTCTTTTTATTCTTAAGAGTGGGGGCAAACAAAAAAATTAAGTATATTTGGACAAAAATGATATAGAGTATTATGAAATACAACTTTTAAAGTATTGCAATTAAATCTTTAACGGTCAAATTTAATGTTATTTTTAAAAATAAAATTTGATCAAGTATCTTATAATTTAGTTTATAAAATATATTTAAAAGTCAATTTTTATAGAAAATTTTATTTTTTCTTTAAAAAAAAAATTGACCCTTAGATACTTAATTAAAACACTCTATGAGATGTGTTCCGTAGCACTCTATAACATTACTATATATAGATAATATTATAGAGTACACTGTTAAATCTTTTAACTTTCAAAGTTTACGTTCAATCGATTTTTTTATTTGAAAAAAATAAAATCTTCAAAAAAAATTTATTTTTTAAAATATATTTTATAAACTAAAATTTAAGAATAATTTTTAAAAAAATTAAATTTAATGACTTATATTTAGTAATATTGGAAGTATATATTAATAGTACAACATAATTACATATGGTGGGAAACCACTGGGAAAGCGGTGTGCCTCACACATTTATTTCTATAATGATCGGTGTTTTCCATTCTCATTTAAAAGTAGAAAAAATGATGCAAGACAAAAATTCCCACGAAATCTTTGAATTTTCTCTTCCAATAATTATATTCTATAATTGCGTAGGTAGATAGGCGTTCAAAAAATGTTCCAAGATTCCATTATTAGGGTCGCCCAACTGATGATAAAAGAAAAAAAAATACCCCAATTCCAGAGATTTTATCCTTCACACACTCACGCGGGGAAAAGCTAATAAACTCACCACACTCATTAAGGCTTTAGATAATACGAAAAGATTGAATTAAATTCACGAATTACATTTAAATTTTATTTTCGAATCACTCAACACCATTCTTGAATTTGGGATAAACCAATTAAAAATTCCTTTCTTTTAAATAAGGATAAAGTGTATTGGACTTATTTTTGGTATTTCTCATAATAAATAAATTGATGTAGTCATTATTATGTTTATTTCAAGAGCCTTAATTACTTGATGACACTTTTTAAACATTAAAAATGGGTAAAAATAAAAAATGCCCCTTCCATCGTTAAATTTAAATCACAAATCATTATTTTGCAAAAATTTAGATAAATTTTTCATTTTATCTTAAAATGTCTTATAAAAACACATTTACATATCGAGGCGTTTTCATTTGTACCCAAATTAAAACAGTAATTTCTTATTTATCCAATTCTTCACAACATTTTATAATTACATATATCTAAAACTAACTTTCATTTTTTACCCATTTTGACTTTTAATTAAAATAAAAAATCAAAACATAACATTTATTCTCATTTAACATGCATTTACTATCTTACTTCTCAACATTCAACACACCCAACTGAACCCAACAACCTGTAAAATGAATTGAATAAAGTACAACTAATGTCATTCAATTGATCAGAAGTTTTGAACCATATCTAAGAAATTTGATCAAAGAACCATTCCCTCACAGGAAAGAAAGAAAAAAACCAGCTTTTTGTTGTGTTCGGTTGTTCATTTTTATTTTCCAAAATCAAGAAGACGAAGGTAGGGGGTGTTCGAAGGTACATTGTTCGGTTTGTTTCTCTGGTCTTTGGAAGCCTGGGTTTGTTCGTTCTGTGTTGTTTATCTGGGAAAAGGAAGGTAGGATTGTAGATATTTCTGTCGAAGTGAGGAGATTTCGAGATTTGAGAAGAGGCTTTCAAGACACGAGACAGATATATTTCAAGATCTATATAAGTGATTTTGAGACAAGAGATAGTTGAATTCTAAACAAGAGAGGAGGCTTTCGGGACAAAAGAGGGGACTTTGGAGAAACACATTGGAGATTCGAGACAGAGGATTTCGAGACCCGGGATTTCGAGACATACATTGGATTTCGAGACACACAGGGATTTCGAGGCAGACATCTGAAATTCGAGGCAGGGGATTTCGAGACACAAATATTAGGTTTCTAGACACAAATAGAGGATTTCGAGATACACATAGTTGATTTCGAGACACAATGTAGAAATGGATTACATGAGGATTGCTGTTCACGAGGGTTCTTTAGATGGAAGGGTGCGCGCACTAGTTGTACCCTGTGATGCGAACTATGAAGATTGAGGAGAACTATGGCAAGCTTGATGAAGATTGACTTAAATCAATTTGACATACAAATGTTAATTGCTTCTAAATTTTGTGACAGAAGTATGAAACTAATAGAGATTGAAGACATGTATGGCATCATGTTTTTGAAGGGAGAAGGGGATCCTAAAGTTATCGTCGTGAAAAAAATTCAGAGGACTTATGAGGGTGACATCAGTGGTGTTATTGGCGGTAATTGTTCATCCGGTCCAAATGATAATGAAAGGACAGGATTTGTTGATGCAAATGATGAAGTTGGGACATCTGGATATATTCGCACAGATGATAATTATGATTTCGATGAAAAATATATCCATAGCGTTGAGGTTGATGATGATGACATGGCCTCTCACCTCGTCAAGACAACATTTGGAGTAGCCGGATTGATTCCAATCAATCGAGCCATGGTAGAGCCATTGTCGGTAACCTATCAATAATACGTCAGTCTACTACCCCGAAACATAGATCGGTGAAAAGAGCATACTCCTGGAGGTCCAATCGGTGTAACTGACCTCCGATGAGGAACCACATCTCGTCAGGCTAGGGGCGCTCCAAAATCACCTCCCATCTCAGTATATGTTGGGCAGTCTGGGCATAGTACGCTCCATGATGGTGGGGAATATCCACCATGTATTCGAAAGGGCCCGTCCGAAAATGTTGTGGTGCCCCATGGCGCCATAGCATGTCCACGATACGTGTAACCTTCGAATACTTATCATGTGAGCTAAGCGTGCTCCCGTCAGGCACAGTGGGATCGTGTCGGAGCTCAAAGGCATGCTACGCCGGATCCATATATCTATAGCCCAATGTCATTTATTATAACGTTGAAAAAATTAATTATCACTTTCAAATTAATTAAAAATATTATAATTATTATTAATTAATAAATAATATTATTTCCAAACACAACCTATAAATCTTTCAAGACACAATGTACACAATTCCAGAAACAATGTACAATTTCCAAACACAATGTAGATAGGATATACACACAATGTATACTATTCGAGACAAAAATAAACCCATTCGAGATCCAAATTAAACAATTCTACACCAAATTCAATCATTCTAGACAACAATCAAGTCATTTCAGACCAGAGACCAAATTAAACCAATTCCAAACCCAACACAATCCATTCGAGACCCATGACAACAAATTTTAGACTATAGAGAACCCATTCTAGACCAAAGCAAAGCCATTCAAGACCATAGTAAATTTCGAGACAAAAAATACCATTCGAGATAGGAGTACAATTTCGAGACAAGCCATATCGAGACAAGATTCAAAACCCTGCACAATGAGACCATTTCGAGACCCTACAAATTTAACAATTCGACACCCAAATAATACTATTCCAGACACAAATTCAACAAATCGAGACTCAATACAATCCATTCGAGACCCTTGACAACAAATTCTAACCGAAGAAAAGTCATTCGAGACAAAAAATACCATTCGAGATAGTAGAGACAATTTCGAGACAATATTCAAAATAGATACAAGCCATTCGAAAACAATGAGACCATTTCGAGACAATGAGACCATTTCAAGACAATCATTTCGAGACATCAAGCCAATAAGTCAATTTCAAGACCTTACAAATTTAACAATTACACACTCAAATTAAAAAATTCCAAACACAAATTCAACAATTCGAGACCCAATACTCAAAACCCATCACCATCCATTCAAGACCCATGAAAAAATTCGAGACCTGTGACCCAAATTCCAGACTACCGAAAGAATTCAACCGATCAACATCCAAATTAAACCATTCGAAACAAAATTGATACAATTCGAGACTTAATATTCAAAACCTATGCACAATACAATACATGCTTTCAACATACTACAAAATCAAAGTTAAACAATACACAAAATCAAGGTTCAAGTGAAGAAAACCTACCGGGAAGTGAAGGAACTGCCGCGTCGGTGAGGGAGTGAAGAAGGATGCCGCCGATGAATGAGTGAAGAAGAACCGCCGCCGGTGAGGGAGTGAAGAAGGGAAGAAGGGAGTGGAAGGAAGAAAGTGAGCTCGGTTTGGTGTGGAAAGAAAATGAGAGTGAGAGAGTGAGGGAAAGGAAAATGAGGGTGGAAGGAAGAAAGAAAATGAAAGTGAGGGTTCGGTTCTCGGTGATCCGACTTTCGAGAAGCAATGGACAGTTGCATAAAAAATTGAGAAGAAGATGAAAAGTTGAGTCTCGATTCTCAATTTGGATATTGAAAAACAAATGGTAAGGGCATAATTTTCCATTTCCAAGACAAATTTTATTACCCAAAACTATTAGAAAATCAATTTGGGTAGATGAAATTGGGTCAACCCATTTGGATAGAAATGAAATGTTTATAGAAAGTGGGTAAAATTAAAGTTGGGTCAACCAATTTGGATATATTTGGGAATTAATTGTTAAATATCTAATTAATTAACAATAATGACATCCAAGGGTGTGGTTAGATGGTCGTGAGTTCGGCTCGATCTTTCTTCATACACTAGTCTTGATAAGTTGCAAGTCCTAACAACATAGTCTAGGGGCATATGAACTGGTTCGGACAGATTTTTTTTTTTTAAAAAAAAACTAATAACGAGGACTTAAAATTATTGGAAAATTTTTTTAATTGAAATGACTTATATTTAATGAATGAGAGAGTGATTAATTATTGTAAAATTATATTTATTCTGAAATTTCTTTTAAAAATAAGATGTATATACGTGCGTGTATATGTTCATTACGAAGCGAAAGTCCAATCAAAACAAGAAGGGTTCGAGTAAATTTTGCCTGTCTAAAATCTTCAATTCGGAGCCCCGGCAGACGGCAAAAGTGTACAAGGAAAAAGAAATATAAAAATTAAGGGTCCCCCAAGAATAAGAAAGGCGGGGACCAATCCTTGAAAAATTTTACACATATTTCTTGAGGTGTCACGTGTGTTTGTCAACCTCAGATTTTCGGTCAAACAGGCGCTTCGTCCAATCATTTCCATTAGTAGTGAAATGAAGTCAAAGAATGACAATTAGAATACCCATTAAACTATTAATACCCCTCCTAAGACTAATATTTCTGTTAGGATGTTCAGATAGTTTGTATAAAATTCGATTATTTTGTTAGGATCTATGATAAGATGGACTTAAATTCACAATGTGCATCACCTATGCCTCACTTACAAATCTCTCGATTATATTCTTGAGTGTTAGTGGTAATTTGTTCATCCTCATTTTATATAAATTAAATTTTCTTAAATGACGTTGTATACTATAAAAAAAATTTATTTCTTTTTTGACTAATTACAATACTTTTCTTCTCAAGAAATGAAAAACAAATAAATTAATGGGATATAATTTGAAAAAAAAAATACAATTATGGATTAAAAATTACAAACTACTTATATTATATGATAAATAAAAAAAAATCTTCAACCATTTATATTTTTAAATGGAAAACGTAATAACCCATTTTAATTGAAAAGGTAAAAAAGATCATATTCGATTTAAGTTTCGTAAATATGTCACGGGGAAAAAATCAAGGGATCAAATGATTCAAATCAAATTGATACATTCTCTCAAATAACCCTCATTTATAATAAAAAAATTCATATGTACATGATCCATATCTCTATATATGAGCTTTGTAATTCATATGAAGTTAATAAATTATTTTTTACCACATATGGAATCTAATACTTATAGGAAAAAAAATTATAAATCAATAAACTGGATTTATAATCGAATTTATCTTTATAATTGACTTTTTGAAATCGCGATTTGCATGCCTAGGTAGGCATAATTTATTTTATTCGAAGTAGTAGTATTAATATTTAATCACTATTTAAATATATTTTCTATAGTAAAAAATCTAAGTTGTAATCACTATTTTATGCGGTTTAAAATAGTATATATAGAACTTTATTTTAACGCAAAAGACTTATTTATCTCACCCAATGAATGAAGATTAAAATAACAAAAAAATAAAAAAAATAATTAAGTATATTTTAATAATCAGAAAATAAAATTATTTTGGAACCTTTTTGTTTATATTACTAGTATATAGATATTGACTTGAAAAATAAAGAGGAATAGGAAGCTGATGGAAAACGGTCAACATCGAAAACTTTAGGTGGCAAACACGGGAACACTTGGTAATTATATATAATAATAATAATAATAATAATCATATATATACCAGTGGAAGCAAATGAAGACTAAAGAAAGAAATTACGACTGAAGAGGGGAGAGAAGGAACGGGACTTCCTGGGTCTAGTCGTACCGCACAACAACCCGCACTCGCAATGCCTCCCCCCACTATTATTTCCAAGAATTCACACATTGGATTAGAATCTCTATAAAGACTCTTTTTCTACTGCATTCAATCCAAAAATCCCTCTCTCCCTTCTTAAAACTTCTCTCTCTCCTTCAGGCTGATCAGTCTCATTTTCTTCTTTCTTGATATGAGAGATGGAGCTGGGTTTAAGCTTGGGTGATGCCACTGCGTCCAAACCCTTTGGATTCTTGTCAAAGAATGGCAGTAATAATAATACCAACGGCAACTCCAGTGGTAATAACAACACCACTTGTGATGGTCTGGCTTTAGGGTTCTGCATGGCCCTGGGTATCAACCCAAAAGAGAAACAAGAACCCGAAAAATCCAAGGAAAATGATGCCGATGCCGGTGCCGACGCCGACGCCGACGCCGATGATGACAACGATACTTCATCTGAAGACACAAGAGATGATCAAAGAGGAGACTCTGTAGATACTCCTCTTCAACTTGATCTCCTCCCTCGTGCTCCGGTCCCTCGTCGCAAGACCTCTCAAACGCGACCCCTCCGGTGGTCCTCTGATAACGGTAGGTTCCGATTCTTGGAAAAAAGTTGTTTCTCTGTTACCATAAATGGTACTAATTAATTTTTAATCGAAAGAAATTGATTGGGGGGTCTATTTCTTGCTGGGCTTTGATTTGGGGGTGTATTCTTTGACTACATACACGGGCATGGCTCTCTTCATGATTGTATTCCATACGGTTTTGCATGAATAGGAAGTTCCGAGAATGGTTCCTCGGGGAACGTGGGTCATCTGCCGGCGGTGGCTAGGAGGTTTGACGTGAACAGGATCCCAGCAGCCGGTGGTGGGGCTTCGGCAGCCGAGGAGGTTTCTTCACCGAACAGCGTGGCGTCATCGTTTCAGATGGATTTTAGCCTTTTCAGAGGTAATGGAAGTCTGGGCGGTAACAAGAGGGATGCACTGATTGCTGGGAACGACGCCGTCTTGGAAGCGGAGAGAGCATTCTCTAGAGCCAGCGATGAGGATGAGAATGGCGTCAATACCCGGAAGAAACTCAGACTTTCTAAAGAACAGTCTGCTTATCTCGAAGAAAGCTTCAAAGAACACAACACTCTCAATCCTGTTAAGTACCATTAATATTTCTCTACAATCCACATCTGTTTACCGTTGATTAGATTCTTGAATTCTAATTTTTTTCTTATTGACATAATTTCTTTTATGATTTTCAGAAGCAGAAACTTGCACTTGCGAAGAAGCTTAATCTAAGGCCTCGCCAGGTTGAAGTTTGGTTTCAAAACAGAAGAGCAAGGTTTGTGCATACATATATATCTCATGACATACGGTTGCAAGATTTCCTTGTTTTGCTATTGCTAATTAAAGATCCTTTTCTGTCCCAAATTTAAAGGACAAAACTAAAGCAGACAGAAGTGGATTGCGAATACTTGAAGAGGTGTTGCGAGACACTGACGGAAGAGAACAGAAGGCTTCATAAGGAATTGCAAGAACTAAGGGCTCTAAAGACATCAAACCCATTCTACATGCAACTTCCAGCCACTACTCTGACTATGTGCCCCTCTTGTGAACGAGTGGCAACGACATCCACTGCTCCTCCAGCCACGGCCGCCGCTCCCTCCGCTACCACCACCATCGCTATTCCGTCAACTTCTACCACGGCAGGCAACACTCCTACTGTGGTCGTTGCCAGTACAAATACTAAGGCCACCACCACTGACTCTATCCCAAAAGCCATCCCGTTTCCAATTTCTAGACCAATTATGTATCCTTTCTCACACACAACCAACCATTCCCACCAGTCTGCAGCCTCGTGAAGAAGATGACAAAGCGGGTGTCAGTTGAAATCGGAAAAGCGTGAAAAATGTTTGTGCCCACTTGTTAGCATTTAGTATGTGTATATACATATATATCCCCTCAAGAAAAGATTTGGTTGTTTGATTGGTTTTTAGGGGTTCTTGAATTATTGGAGCACTGTTTTTTTTTTTTGGCTCAGTGATCTTCATCTCATGGTCTTTTTGTGAGAAGGAAGGAAGGGTAATTTTGGAGAAGAACCCATAAAAAAAAAAAAAAGGAGAAAAAATTCCCCTCTTGGTATTTTGTTATATTGATTCTTTTTTTCTTTTGTTAAAAGGAAGAAGAAGATTTGTGGTGGAATAGCAGTAGAAATGTGAAAGAGCTTTTCTTGGAAAATTGGAAGAAAAATTATTATTTATTTAGTGTAAATTAAATTAATGCATTGGTTTGATTTTGTCTTTGAAAATGGTTTGATGATGAATGGATGGATGGGAAGGGAGTGGTGGGAAGTGTGATACCGATGGATGCATGAATTGAATTGATTCTTTGGTTTGTCCCGTGGTTCAAGGCATGCTTTAGGAAAGGTTGTCTATTTTGTGGCTTTTTAATGATTTCATTCAAACCACATTGATGAGAGGCGTGAGAGAGCGGAGCGGTTGGTTTTTCTTGGGTTCCTGGAAAATCAATAACTATTAGAAGAACAGCCCTCTTTCTCTCTTCCCATCTCCATGCCATGGTATGTATATATATTCTAAAATGTTGCTTAAAGATATTTTTTGTAAAAATAAATTTATCTTAAATTGCATTCTCAATGTTCCTTCTTCTTTTATTTGTTCTTTTTTATTTGATGGGTTAATTTAAAAATTGAAATATATGATGTAGTAAATTGCATTGGAAAATGATAAAAGGAAGATTGATTAAAAAAGAATAAAATAGATAATTTAATCATATTTTTTATCTAAATAATCGTTATTTTGAAACTTATTTCTTTTTTTAAAATAATATTCTTTTTAAAATGGAGGGAGTATATGGACTTATGCCCATGTCAGTGCTAAACTTGAAAGGAGTTCAGTGAGAATGTAGTAATTATAGGATAGACAGATCTTCAATTCCATTTAAGATATTTCTTTAGTCCACATGACTTGTGGGTAGGAGATCCCATGTTCTTTTTAAGTTTATTTTGCGATTTACTTTCTCCGTTAAACTTAAAAAAGGAAGGGACAATAAATTCAACAGTTATGTATGGAGTGGTGGTGTGAGTGAAGAAGAATGAGAGAAGGAGATCTATATATATATATGGAAGCCAAACCATCCCAGCATAGGATTAGCATACCCACATCACCATTGATGATTTTCGTATTTGGATCAAAGTTTGTCTGCAAAAGTTAGGTTACTTTTTATGACCACCAATTATGAGTACACACGAGCCAAGTACAATGTTTATTATTCAATTCCTAACGTTGCCACTTCCGGCTTCCCCCCACGTGACTTGTATCGAGACATGATTGGTTCTTCTTACCATTTCATTCCAATCCACTCCTCAATTCTTAATTTGGAGGACTCATTGCACTTGATCGTTTAAAAATAATTTTTATGTTAATAAATACCTTTTCTATCCATAATTATAAATAATTTGTTGTTATTATTTTGACAATATTAAAATAAAAAATAAGAAATTTTTGTGAAGTAAAAGAAAGTAAAGTCAATATTAAAAGAAGATTATCAAGAATGGCTTATAATTAAAAGAAAAGAAGGAAGTCGTTGAGTCTTTATTTATTAATTAATTTTAAGGTCTGGGCATGGGCAGGATGATTGAGGTGTAGAAACACAATGATTATAGAATAGGAAGGAAGAGATGCTTCTTGAAGGTTGCTTAATTGTAACCTTTTTATTTATTTAATTAATTTGACCGTAAAAAATGCCGAATTGTTAAGAGGTAAGTCATCAGGCATCAGTCACGTAGCAAAATTAAATGTGGAGATGATCATGGCTCAGGTTTCCCTTAACGCTGGCAACTTGATCTGGGTAATAATAATAATAATAATTCAATTGATGGCGTGTGTATTGTTGTTTTGTTGATATTATATTTATAATAAAATAAATGAATCTATTTTAAAACTGTCAATTTTTTATTTATTTATAGTTCAATTTCATAAATAATGTAGCAATAAGTTTAACAATTTTTATATACGTATATATAAACATAGCCGCCTCATGTGTACATGCAATGGTCAACTTCATTTCGCAACAAAAAGATAGCTTTCCGGTTCCAATCTTCTTTATATATATATATATATCTCTCTCTCTATATATATAATGTATTAATGCATTTCCCATAGATGTACAATTAAATTTATAACGATTAAAGTTAACGGATCCATATATTATTTTATTTTGAAAAAATAAAATTTCCAGTAAAAAATTATTTTTATAAATATATTTCATATATTATATCTTAAAAGGATAGGTATATTGGATCAACTTTATTAATTTTTTAAATAAAAAATAATTAACTGTTAACATTGATTATTAAAAACTTATATATATATATATATATATAGAGTAATGCTATAGATTGCTATGGAACAAACCTTATGAAATGATTCAATTAAGTGTTTAGCACTCAAAGTTAACGATCAATTATTAAGAAAAAACTCTTCTTAAAAATTTTTTTTTATAAATTAAATCCTAAAAATATAAACTAAACCTTAGGATAACTGGTTAAATTTTTTTTTAAAAAAAAGAGAGTTAAAATTAACAGTATTCTTTAACCATCTATAACATTTTCATAAAAAAAAAAAAAAAAAAAAAATATATATATATATATATAAATAAATAAATAAATTTTTATATTATGTGATGCATCTTTAATAGAAACTTAAAAAATACTCTCCCTTCCGATAATTTGATACAATGGCAAGTTTAATTTTTTTATTTTAAATTATGTACGTCTTTTATCCGAAATCTTTTAAAAAATTTATCATTTGAGTACATATTCCTAGTCTATTTGTTGAATCTATATATTTTTTTGGTAAGTGAAATTAAATGAGAACTTCACATATCTTCTATTATTATTATAATAGGATGACAGATTTAATAAAAAAAACAAGCCGACCATATTGGATTTGGTCCCATTCCACAATCCACATTAGGAATCAGGAATTTGTATAATATCACATAGTTTCAAGAACTTAAATCACCTAAATGGAAAGTTCAACTGCCATTATTAATTTCATCCAATCATTTGTGTCTATCTATCTCACTCCTTACTTTAAGAAATAAATTGTTTTCTTTTATAAATTGTGGATTAAGGCTGGTAAGCAGTGGGGTATGCGGGAAACATTTTAGTATTCACCTGTGTCATCTTTCCTATGATGATCCCCATTTAGAATTGAGAATGTGACAAACTTGGAAAATGACATAGTTTGTTTTTCTTGTACTATTCTTTTATGATTATCTCAACTCTCTCTTTTTTTTCCTTCGGTCAAACATCATCTTCTTGTTTAGCTGAGGGAATTTTTTTTTTTTTTTGGGTGGGTGGGGGGTGAATTTGGAGCACTATATCAAGAATTTAAAAAAAAAGAAAAGAAAAAGTACAAAAAACTATTCCTTATGCAAGAAGAAAGTTTACAAGACCTAGCTAAAATCAAACTTATACGTAAAGGGGTAATGCAAAGGAATTATCATGTATACAAGCATTGGTCCAAAACCATAAGGAGCATAATGCCTCCTTAAAAACAAATTCTAAGTGATGGGAGCAATGGGCATGTCTTGCATAAGTCAAACCAAACGGGCACGATCAAGATAGAAGTCAACCCAAATGGGTTCAAGGTCCCAAACTTCAATACCTGAAAGTCAGATTCATAGAGTCAACGAGGATAGGTGGCAGCGACCTGCTATCACCGAGCTCCAAGGTCACCAACCTCCTAAATGAGCTCGAGAGAGGCATCACTAGACCTCAGTCCATGATCTAGTAACTCCCAACTTGTCTCATACATCTTTCATGCCACAACTAGATGTGCACGACTCCTAACAACTCCCATGAGCCTACTACCACTTGGAGCGACCTCCTAGAAGAGATAGCTGAGACCTCAATATTTATGGGCAGGTAGCGAAGTTGGTCCAGAGGTCGGCTAGCTAACTTGTGGCTCTCGATAGAGACATGAATGGCAAGATAACTCAACCCAGGGAAACTTCACTATTTCAGGAACAATTGGCATGATTCCACGATCCTACAACTATCTTAATTGCCTACTGTCATGTAATAGTAGAGCCCAAATTAATTAGGTAGCTAATCTCTCTTTTAAATAATCAAATCCTACACAATATAGGGACAAGTCGGACAAGCCACACAAGAGACAGTTTCTTTGTGAATTGATTACTCTCGGAATTCTGGTTTAGGCATCGGAGCTCTTCCCAGGGCATAGCCCTCCTCCGGTGACTAATCTCTTCTTTTTTCTCAGGTTGCAGTCGATTGACGTCATCATGGTTTTGGGGTGACCCGATGTTCATATTTTGAGCCCCATCACTTCTGGCTTCGTTTGTGGGAAATCTGAACCAAGGGCTTAACCCTTTTCTCCTACACAAAAACAAATAAAAAAGCCTGATGAATCAATCACAGCTTACAAGCGTTTAACCACCGGGGCAGACTACAATTGCACACTGGCGAAACAGTGCTAGAAATGCCACCACCAGCGTAGACTGCCGACAACAATAATCTGGGGCCTATCACCCAACGGGACCAACAGTGGACAACATAGTCATGCCCATCCCAAAGGGTCCCAGTCAGCTACAAGGGAGGCCCAAACAGGGGCATCCCCAGTCTACGACCAACAATCCCAGACCACAGAGATCTAGGAGAACACAGATGACTATTCTAGCAGACCTCCTGGAACGGATGGTGGTAGGCTTGGAGAGAGTATCTGGTGGGTGGGACTATATGTCCACTGGGTGCACTCTAGAGCCTTCTTGGAGAAGTTCATAGCCACCCTGAGGCCAAGCAGAACAGGCACGGCCTAGCCAGCCTCCACCCTCAGAAGCGAGGAATGACCTTTGATTTCATGAAGCAAGTCGAGAGACAGGTCGAGAGCAAAAAAGGTCTCAGCGGATAAAAGCACAACCCATGACCGATCTCAGGGAAACCTTAAACAATGGGACACGTTACGACCTTAGGGATAGGCTCAATCGAGTAGCCATGTCGCGGAGTCAGAGACACGATCCTGAAGTGCAGGGGTGCTTGCTACGAACTCCTCCTAGAGTAAAGATACCACCTCGACAAAGCTTGATCGAAATGACAGGAGATAACGCTCAAGGGGTAACCCCCAATCCACTAAAGAGACCAACTCCCCCAACCAATCAGGAGCTGCAGAGCAATGTAGATCTTACCGAGCCTTCGCCGTTTGTCCACAGCATTCGCACCGCTCGGATGTCGCCCGGATTCAAAACCCCACACTCGGAGGCGAAATATGACGGTACAAGGGAGCCCCAACAACATATCGATGAGTATGTCTCCTACATGGAAATGTTTGAGTACCCCGACCACGTCAAGTGCAGAGCCTTCTGGTCAACACTAACCAAGAAGGCCCAGTCCTGGTTCAAGGGCATCCCTGAAGCTAGCATCTCAAGCCAGACACAGCTTAAAGAGCTATTTCTGAATAACTATATGAGCAGCACGAGGTGCAAGAAGGATATCAACGACCTCTTTACCATCGAACAAAAGGTTGGAGAAAGCATCTGAAGCTATTATAGTCGCTTAAACGACAAGGCATTCGAGATTGAGTAGAAAAATGATGCCATTTATATCACTGCCTTCAAATAGGGTTTCCAAATTGGGTACGTAGCCCTTAGGCTGGCTGAGGAGCCAGTAAAGACAATAAGGAGCTACAGAAGCAAATTGAAAAACTAATAGAGGTTGAGGAGACAACGGTGTAGAAGAAGATCCCTGGCTTTGCCTCAGCCATTGAAAGAGACAACAATGGGCATCTGAGGAGCCCACAAAAATCAAAGAGGGATAGGAAAGACCCTCAATCAAAAGGACAGACCTCAGACAAGAGGAGGAAGACCATCCCCGATCTCTTTACCACCCTTCTCAAAACGTCACAAGAAGAAATCCTTGTGGTCATGGAGAAAAGAGGACTTCTGAAGCCGGCTAGGCCTCTCACGAGTCCTGTGGCCAAAAGAGACCTAGCTATGTCACTACCACAAGGACCATGGCCATCTCACAGAAGACTACTTCGACCTCAAGTGGGAGATCGAGAGGTTGGTGAAGGAAGGTCATTTGCAAGAGTTCCTGGCTAATAACGCAGGACCAGTTGATCCACCACCAGCAGCCCATCAAAATCAGCGACCTCCTGTGCTAGAAATAAATGCCATTGAAAGGAGGTCCAAGTGAACTCGAGGGGAAAACTCAGAGCCCTTCACAATAACAATCCAGATCGGAGATTCCCTAGTCCGCAAAATTTTGGTGGACATTGGGAGCACCGTGAATGTCTTATACCGGAAGGCCTTCGACCACATGGGCATAGATAAGAGCTTACTAATAAGGTCAGACGCAGCTCTGACCAGCTTCAACCGTAGTAAGACCTATGCTGATGGGGTCCTTCGAGTCCCAATGATAGTCTGTGCAAATGACAAAGAGGTCACTGAAATCAAGGATTGGATGGTGGTCGATGCCCTTAGAACCTACATTGCCATCCTGGATAGAAGGGGGGTCATGGACCTGAAAGCAGAAATTTCTTTGCTCAATTATAGCATGAAAATCCAAGTTGGAGACACTTGGATCCTCCTAGAGGGGGACAGGCAACTTGCTGCAGAATGTTACCTCATTGAAGGTAACAAGGAAAGCTCGTCTGAGCTCAAGAAGGAGGAATGCATTGACCTCTCGAAAGAGGATGAAAATCTCAGGATTTAGGCAGCTGGAAGAGGAGAGAAAGTATTCCTCAACTTAAAGTTCGAGGAAAAAGGGATCAAAATCGGGGAGTCATTGCCCCCCAAGGTCAAAGGGAAACTCGTTGACTCCCTTCAAGAATATTTGATGGTCTTTTCTTGGCAGCCTAGCGACCTTGAAGGAGTGGACAGAAAAATTGATGAACACAAGGTCGAGCTCAAGCCGGGGGTCAAACCAGTAAAATAGAAGAAGAGGACCTTCTCCCTTGAGCTCAATGAGGTCATAGCTCGAGAGGTCCAAGCTTTCTCGATGCAAGGATTTTGAAAAAAGTGTTATACCCCGAATGGCTG
Organism: Parsonsia alboflavescens; assembly: GCA_028571225.1. Taxonomy (NCBI): domain Eukaryota; kingdom Viridiplantae; phylum Streptophyta; class Magnoliopsida; order Gentianales; family Apocynaceae; genus Parsonsia; species Parsonsia alboflavescens. Next base: position 39,546 of record JAOXNR010053505.1, read on the forward strand.
GCCAACCCAATTGTACTCCCAAAGAAAGAAGGGACATGGAGGATGTGTGTGGACTTCACCACACTTAACAAATTTTGCCGAAAGGACTCTTATCCACTTCTAAGCATAGATTAGATGATGGATTCTGTAGTTGGATATCAGTGGTTATGCTTCTTGGATGCATACAAAGGGTACCACCAAATCCGAATGGTAGTGGAAGACATGGAAAATACCTCGTTCATCTCAGAGGTTGGGACTTACTGCTACACCAAGATGCTGTTTAGACTGAAGAACGCTAGTGCAGAATTACAACGAGCCATGCATAAGGTGTTCAAAAACTTGCTCGGGAGGAACATAGAGGTCTACGTGGATGACATAGTGATCAAGTCCAGGACTTCTAAAGATTTCATCGACGACATCAGGGAAACTTTCTAGACCTTGAAAGCTGCCCACATGAAGCTCAACCCGGAAAAATGCCCCTTTGGAGTCTCAGCAGGTAAATTTCTAAGCTTCATGATCTCTGAAAGAGGCATTGATGCCAATCGAGACAAGATAAAAGCTCTACTAGACATGGAGGTTCAGAGCCTAGCGGGGAAGATGGCAGCACTGGGGCGCTTCATCAGCAAATTGGTAGACAAAGGAGAAAAATTCTACGATGTCATAAAGAAGTCGAAGGATTTCCAGTGGACAGAGGATTGTCAAGCAGCATTCATCAAGTTGAAAGACTTAATGGTCTCTCCGAGGTTAGGAGAGGAAATCTCATTGTATCTCACTACTACAGAGAAAGTAGTCAGCTCAGTGCTTTTGGTAGAAAGGTCTGGGCAACAATTCCCTGTTTATTATGTCAGTAGATTGCTTAGAGGTCCGGAACCTAGATATTCAGACCTCGAAAAGTTCTTGTACCTCATTATCATTACCTCGAGGAAATTAAAGCTGTATTTTGAAGCATACCCAATAATAGTTTTAACCAACCTACCATTAAAACAAGCTCTATCCAAGCGCGAGGTATTGGGCAAGACAATGAAGTGGTCTCTTGAGCTCTTGGGAGATCAAATTCAATTTGAGCCAAGAAAAGCAATTAAAGCTCAAGCTCTGGCAGACTTCATAGAGGAATGCACAAGGGCCCCATTGGAGCTCACAAGCACCTGTGAAAGCAATGTCTGGACAATGTATATAGACTATTCAACGGAGAAAGAAAATTCAGGTGCGGGAATAGTACTGATCAGCCCTAAGGGAGTGAGAATCCCTTACTCAGTGAAGTATAACTTCCCAACCTCGAATAATGAATCTGAATATGAAGCTCTCTTAGCAGGTCTAAGATTAATAAGAGCTCTCAAAGTGTAGAAATTGCATGCTAAAACAGATCCATAGGTTATAGCCAGCTAAGTAGCTGGAGAATATAAAGCCAGAGAGGATGACATGATGAAATATCTCAAACAACTAAGGGATATCACCTCTAAGCTTGAGCACTTTCTCATAGAGCAGATACCCAGAGAACAAAATGCAGAAGTAGATACACTATCCAAAGTCTATCGAGAGATAGCTGGAACTATTTCAGAGCTACTAGTAGAACAACTATACTTTCCAAGCATAAAACAAGAAGAGATCTTGGTTACAGAGGATCAAGAAGACTGGAGATAGCCAATCTACAGATTCCTCAAGCATGGCAACCTCCTGCAAGACCTAAAAGAAGCTCGCCAAGTGTGAAGATGGGCACCTCGCTATGCTCTAATAGGAGATGATGAGGTATACAGAAGGTCATATAGTTGGCCATTAGTCAAATGTCTAAGCCAAGGAGAGGGACAATATGTCATAGAGGAGGTACACAGCGGAATATATTTGTCACAAGTAGGACCAAAGACTGTCGCCAAGAAGATATTGAGAACCGGGTATTACTGGCCCTCAATGGTCTCAGACATTGAGAAAAACATACAGAAATGCATGCTGCCAGTTGCACAGGAACATATCACATGTGCCCCCAACAGGGTACCAATCCATCAATGCATTGGTACCATTTGATATTTGGGGCATTGACCCTTCTTGAAAGGACTAGGGGTTTTCAGTTCCTAATTATTGCCATGGAGTACTTCACCAGATGGGTTGAAGTAGAACCAATGGCAACCATCTCATCACCGAAAGTTTAGTCCTTGGTTTGGAGAAACATTTTATGCAGGTTCGGGATACCTTGAGCTATAATATTGGACAACGACAAGTAGTTCATTGGCAACTTGTTCAAAACAATCTGTGAAAACCTGAACATTGAGCAGAGGTTGACCTCTGTAGCTCATCCCCAGGCTAATGGGCTCGCTGAGGTCACTAGTAGAACCATTATGGAAGGACTTAAGAAGAGGGTCACCAAGCTCAAGAAAGAAGGTCGCAAAACTACTTGGCCAGATGAGATTCCAAGCATTCTATGGGCATACAGAACAATGCCTAGGAAAGCTACTGGAGAAACGCCATTCAACTTATGCTTTGGAGCAGAAGAAGTGATGCTGGTCGAGGTCGGCATGAGATCTCTAAGACTAATTGAATACAATTCAGTCCTAAACGAGGGGGAGAGAAGGGCAGACCTCTATCTCCTTGCAATGGGAGCAGACAGAACTTACAAAAGACAGGTGACAAATTTTTTCAACAAAAGAATGAAAACAAGACATTTTACAGTTGGAGAAATGGTCCTCAAAAGGTCAGACGTTGGCAAACAAGGTCAATTGACCAAGCTGCAAGAAAGTTGAGAAGGACCATACATAGCCTAAGAAGTCCATAAAGGAGGGAGCTATAAACTCACTGATCTCGAAGGAAGACAACTCCTAAGACCTTGGAAGTTCTGCCATCTAACGAAGTTCTATGCCTAAAATTGATTAAAACAGTGCAGACCCCAAGTGGCTAATTAAAAAGACCTTGCTGAGCATCATAGCGAGCTTAACGACCTTAACAGTTTTTAGTTTGAGCAAGACAGGACTAAAAGATTAGTTATTCCCCTTTTTAAAGCTTATCAAGTCTTCATTATACGATGTGCTACCTTAAATTCAATTTGCCTCAAGACTCAAAATGCAAAAAATTAAAGAGTAGAACACTTAGCAAAGCTGCAAAGGCAAGATATTGAAGGAAATGAAGGCATTACAGAAAACAGAGGCCACAAACAGACCTCTGCAAATATTCAGAAATGTAGAGATTGTAGAGAATCAAATGTATAAATTCCTAGGCTATTACAAGAAGAGGTACTTTTGGGATGGGTGTTGCACAAGTGGCACATTATCATTATCCTCCTCCTCTTCTAGAATTGTGATTGGCTCAGAATTGCTTGGAGGAACCCCTTCTCCACCAGTTACCTCTGCCCTAGCAGCACTAGAAGGGCGTGGAAAACATGGGGAAATGTGGTTAGATGAAAAGGGGGGGGGGGCTATATCAGAAATGGACAAGTGTTTGGGAAAAGGCTGGGTACCTATTCCAAAATAGTTATGCATGAGGTGGGGATAAATTTCCCAAAAGGAATCTACATTGCAAATCAAAGGTATACCATCGGGGTATATAATAGACTGAGGAAGGACATCCAGGACCTCCCTCTTTACAAGCTTGACCTCTAGAGTTGCCTCAGCGAGCTTCTCTCCTTTCCTTGTAGAGCCCTCACCAGTTTGGCCAACTTAGGCCAAGACCTCTGCAGTTGCAGCTTCCTTAGGAGAAGTTTGATTCAGGTCCTCTTGACGCCAAGGAAGAGAAGTTACCAACTTTGGATGATAAGGTGCAGCGTCAAGTGTTGAACTGGTCTTTAGCTCGAGGTGAGTTTTCTTGAGGTTATCAATCATCTCAACATACACCCCCATCATCTGAGGCTTCATCAACTTCTCCACATACTTCTGGAAGGCAGGAATCTCCTTGAGCCTCTCCATGGAGAGGTTGCCATCTTCATCACAGAGAACCTAGAAATCCTCCAGCTTAGCTTCAAGCTCTTGTTCGCGCTCCTTATGTTGGATTTCGGACTCAGTTAGCACTAAGACAATCTTGTGAAGCCCATCCAACACCTCAGACGTGGCCCTGCAGTTGGTGCTAGCTTCTCTTTTGCACTGGGAGAGGAGTTTGGCTAATTCCCCAACAGAAATAACCAACTCAGTATTCTCTTTTCCCAAGCTAGCCTTGGCACAATGGAGCTCACAGATAAGGGAGGCGAACTCCTTGTTTGCTCTGGCCTTCTCAGCCTGCCTTCTTAGGCGCTATCCAATATGACCCTATAAAAAGAGGAAAAGAGGTCATGACCAAAATCCAAAGGAGACAAGGCCAAATTGCCAATTTGCAGAGGGTCATGAATGCTCACCGCAGTATAAAGGTAAGTGCCAAATTTGTCAATCTCCTTGTCTATCAGTTGCTGGTAAATCTCCTGGTAAACTGAGGGAGTGCACTCCATCAAAAAAGGTTGAGAATGGGACCATTGGAGCAGGGAGTAAGAGGCCTCCATTGCAAGGTTTGGGACCCACCTTGCAGTATCCTCTACAGAATAGGTAGCCATGGTGGCAGCTCCCAACCTCTTGAAGGTGTCTGCATCCTCCTCAGTGGCACAATCCTAGGTAGGTTTAGATTCTAAAGCCGCAGGAGCCTTTCCCTTAGTAGCAACACTTGGAGGAGCCCTCTTAGCCAATTGAGGAGAGGGTGAAGAAGATGCAGAAGAAATCTTGATAGGCCTTCATCTTGACAGCCCCAGAACTCCGTTTAGAGGCACCCCTGGTCGTCTCAGCCACTGCCTATCTCCCCTTACCCCAGGAAACAGGAATGTTGACAGTTGGGGGTGCTGCAGAGGAGGCTCCAACGGCTCCTCAACCCTGGCCAGAATTAACTGAAGTGGTTTCAAAATCATCAAAGATCCAAGCTGTGGCCCTCATATCTGTTCAAATCGAGAAAAAAAGAATTGTCAGTGCTGAGCCACAAGTAGATAAAGGTAAAAATCAACTAAATTCGAAAAAGCCCCCTACTAGAGGGAGATATCCCCAAAGTTCTCTTAACTGAAGGGAAGTTGAATTCTATTGGGCTCCCCAACCCAACAGGGTGAAGGAAAGATTGAGGCTAGTTCAGGGTAGTCCACCCTAACTTGACCCTACCAAACCTAACCAGGTTTATTAAAAAATCCCTATGTTGGACTTGGTTAGGGGATAAGGCCGGGAGCTCATTAAAAAAAGAGAGGTTTAGGTTCCAGTCCGGGTAGGGTTCGGACCGAACTGAATCGCTCGGGAGGCGAGTAAAGAAGAAGAGGTCCTTCCATTGGCCCACTAAGGATTGGAAATGGTGTGATCTCAAATTTGGAAGGAATTCATCATTCATCAAATCCAAATTTTCCAACACCCAAGTTGTGATTCACCCAAGACTTCATGTAAGAGATTCAAGCTAGAACCATTGACCATAATGTCTTCCAATATGATCTAATGGATTGAGTCCCATTAACTCAACTCAATTACCCTAGCCAAGTATTGAGATCCCTAAAGTTTCACTAAGAACCCTAGAAGAGCCCTACGATAAACTCTCTGTTTATTACATTTGAATCCATAAGGAATTCATTCAATTCGCTGAAAAGTGTTTGTAGAGTTAATTGTTCTAATACAATACAAATGATGGACTATTTATAGCCTTAGCCCCAATTAGGATTAGGGACTTAATTTGCCACCTTAAGCTAGCTTAAAACATAAAGAAAGCAGCTAAAAATAAGTCTAAAAGTCCAAATAAAGTCAATATTACAAAGGTGTAAAAATAGGGGTCTGAAACTGAAAATTCTGGGCAGATTTCGCCAATTCTATTCAGCTTGTCCAGCCTGACTTCCAATGATACCCAAGGCTTGTTTCCTTGATTGTTCACTTCTCCTTGATGTCCTCTATAACCACAAGTTGAGTTCCTTCCTTGGTTCATCAGCCATTAAAGGTTGTTCTTCAAAGATTGTTAAAAAGTTTAGCATTTCTTCTCTTCTTTACACCAATGTGATCAATGCTTTCCTCAACTTGGATGCCTTAGCTCTTGTGACGAATAAGATGATGCTCTTGACTTTCCTTAC
>JAOXNR010053507.1:0-14118 GCA_028571225.1 Parsonsia alboflavescens
CTTGCTGTGGTTTGATAAGGTAAAAGTTAGAATAGGTTTGTATTAGAATAGAGGGATTCTATTGTAATGTTCAATACATATTGTAATCTTTTCATCTTAGAGGATGTTACGGGTGGACTAAATTTTTGAGGAGTTTACCTCATATTTTCTTTAGAATAAACCTCATATATTTTGAGTTGATTTACCTTTTGGTAAGATTGACCTATATATCTCATTATTTTTGTTTATCAGTTAAATTGCTAGCATTAGATTCTTACAATTATATTACTTTATTTGGCAAATCAAGAACGATAAGGAACCTACTCAAATGGATATTTTCTAGAAACTTGAACCAAAGATGCTAAAGCTTTAGATATGAAACTGAAGAAGTAATTTTAACATAATCACACAACAAGAAAATATATTATTTCTTGTTTTCACATATGTAACTATTGTAGATTTGGGTACAAATGAAAAGCGTGACTGAGGAAGATGGAAAGTCAGCTGTTGAGGTATTTGAATCTATGTTTGGGAAGCCTGGGAGAGTGCGTTGCTATAATAGAACTATAACACCTAGTCTTCTAAAAAGGAGGGGAGAAATGAGAAAAGAAATAGAAGCAATAGAGAAGAGGCATGCTGAGGAGTTGTAATCTTTGAAAGATCTATGGGAACGAAAAATGCATGAAAAGCAAGAACAATTAGACCAACAAATGAAGGCGAGAAACATGAAGAGTTGAAATAGAAAATGTTGGAGAAGCAAGACCAACTACAACACCAAATGTAAGAATTACAATCAATTGTGAAGACTATTCCTACAGGACGAAGGGAAAAACAAAAATCAAAATTTGGATATGGAAACTGTAGCAGCTTTGTTGACATCACAACCTACTCCAAGGGATGCGAATAATGGCATGTGATTGTCCAGTTCAATGCACAGTCCACAAAAGGAGGTATAAATAAAAATTTAAATTATAACTTTTATGTAATTTGTTTTTGAAATGATATGTTGATGTTATGTATAATTGCAGATGTAAAGCCTTGTAAGCCATCTAAACATGGAATTTCATATAATTTCAATTAAAGGGTATTTTGATGAGATTTACGTCTTTGTTCATGTTTTGTCTTTTATCTCTTTCTTGATTTTGGGAGGGTGATATTTTGCGATGATTTTTCTCATGACAGCTAGAAGGATATAAATACCTGAGTTTATCTTTTGAAATAGGTTTGGTTTGTGATATAATATATAAGATCTATATACATCATACAACTGGGTAATTCTCTACACGGGAAGCAAAACCTTACATGATAAGACATGTGGGTTCATGATTCAGTTCTTGTACAAGGGTAATCAATTGAGAAGTATAGCTTCATTAATTTGAACCTAGATTGTGGGTGGTTTCAAAATTGGGAAGACATTTTGAGTAGTATGGCTGGTTTATGTGACTTTGGAATCAACTTGGGATCATTTCTGGCCTTAATTTTGGAGTGTTTGAGATTAAAAGAAATCCAATAGCCAAAACAAACGGCAAAAACCTATCATATTCTCTATAACGCTTTTCGTTACTTTTTTCCCCTTCTTATAGTAAGGTCTTTAATGAGCAACCTAATTATTATGGATGGAATTCCCATATATATCCATGCATGTTCTTCGTTTTGTTTTTTTCTAGCATATTGGGATTAATTAGTATGATCCTATATTGTCAAGATCAATAGTGGGCTTTAGTAGTAGCTGATTAATTCTGTCTACTTGTATTTTCTTCAATTTGTGTAAAAAATATATATATTTTTGAAGCCAGTAGAAGCTATCCCAAGTGATCTAAATGAACAATTTCGATCGAGGTGATAACTTGGATGAATATTGAATAAAGCCATACATATATATTTTTTGTCCATGAATATTTCATGGATTGTTTTTTAAACCAATGTCGTTAATTGTGACTACGTTTGATTCGATATTTTATTAATAAAATGTTGAAATATTTTATGGATTATAAAAGATTTGTTTGATCATGATTGTGTATGGTTATAATATTATTGATAAGAATGGCATGGGGCATGACAGTTATATCAGACCAGTAGGACACCAGGTATTTAAGAGGGGGTAATTGTGATACCCCAATCTCATATCAAGAATATGTATGGTTATGATATTATGGTTTTTTTCCTTTAATTTTAAGTAATTGGATAAATTTACTAATGAAATTTTCTCACGGGTGACCATCACCAATCCAAGAATGGTCGAAATGTGATGGTTTTGACTATTATGATCACACAAAAATTGTTAAGGAACCTTAATGGTTAAAAATAAATATCAAAGATCTAACAATGTTTTGATCCAAGTATGAAAGACCACTTTGGCTAAGCCCTTGAATAACTAAAAAGGAGGAAAAAATTTTAATTTATAAAAATAAATGATTAAATATACAAAGAGCCGTAAAAAAGAAAACATTTTGAATTGTCTTTTGTTTTCAAGTTGATTTATTCCTTTTTATTGGAAAAAGATTTTAGTTGTCTAGTTATGCTATCTATGTAAATGTAGTTCAATATGGTCAAAGGAAGAAATTTTTTATTTAGTTTTGCTTTCTTATTTATTAAATCTGACATGTTGCAACCATATAAAAATTTTAAAAAAAATTCGAGAAAAAAGAAGTCCATCTGGTCATTCAATACCCATCCACATTAATATTTGAATTTTTATCCTATTTGGTCTCATAAGTTTAGGTCAAAAAATAGTTCGATTTCAAAAGTTTTTTTTCACCCATAACATAGCAGTCTCTTACTTTTCTATGTTTAGTTGGAATGATCCAAAACCATCAATTTCTGAACACTTACAGGGCGAGGCTTGTGATATGCACGACATGTAAGGGGTAAAATCGTTCTTTCAAATCCGAAGAAGATTATTGGCACCCTCACTTTTCCGGTATTCTTCTTTGATTTGCTCCGATGACTTCCTTTCACAAACCCACTGACAAATTCAAATAGATCTGAAAACGAAATTGCAGAAGGGAAAATGAAATTGATGGCCCCTTCTGAAAACATTGATCTGTCAAAGCCCTTAACCAAGCAAAATTCCTAAAAGCAATTGAAAACAAAAACGGAATTGAAGAAGAGAAAGCAAAATTAACAAATTATTGTAAAACTGGAAAGGAAAAGTGGAAGCATAAAACTGAAGCATCTCTTCTTCCCGTTCCTCCTTCTCTGCGGCGAAGAAAATTAGAAAAACTTGCAGCCGCAGTGGGCACTTCTTCCGTCGCCGTCATGGCCTGCTGCCACTTTAGGTTACCGTAATTGGTTCCTTTCTTTACATCTTCGAAACCCCTATTTCTCGTTACTACAGTTCTCTATAAGCACACTGGTGTACTGGTTTAATTTCTCGAGCATCGTCTTTGGAGCTATACTCAACTTTGGGGCCACCAATTTCGTTTTCAAATCTGTTGGTTTTTTTGGTCTGCGTTTTTTAGTTTTCAAATCTGTTGATTTTCAATTTCGTTTTCAGATCTATTTGAATTTGCTGGTGGGTTTCTGAAAGGAAGTCGTCGGAGCAAATCGGAGAAGAAGATCGGCCGGTAGTCTTCTCTGGGTTTAAATTGATGATTTTACTCCGTATGTGTCGGTCACGGGATCGGCTTCACCGTGTGAGTGATAGGAAATTGTTGGTTTGAACCATTTAGGCTATTCGTAAAATCGTGAAGGACCATTACGACTGAAAAAGAACTTTTGGAATCAAATTGTTTTTTTATCCAAACTTGTGAAACCAAATTGATTAAAAATCATTAATATTTCAAAAAAAAATTTTAAAATAAAGAACACCTATGCATAATTTTTTATTTTTAAAAATAATTTTTCTAAAAATATTTATTAACTCATGATGTATGGAATTAGTCAATTTTGTTTCTAAAGTTTGACCCTAAAATTAGTTTTATCCTTAAAAATTTTTTTCCTTACTTTATTACCTTAAAACATTTTACAATTTGTCATTATGGGGTTTCCATCCATCTTTGTTATTAAGTGAAAGTTAGTCGGTAAAATGGACTTTTAACATGGGATTAACCGATTTCACCTCTAAAGTTTGACACAAAAATCAATTTGATCATTAAAGTTTTTTTTCTCTACCTTTATTGTTCTAAAACATTTTACGATTTGCATTTATGAAATTTATATCCATTCTAACCGTTATTTCATGATTTTCAAAACAACAAGCCATTAGTCAAGGATGAAAATTACATTTAACCCCTTTCCCCCAAAACCAGAGTCACCTTTAGTCACTTTTTTTTCTTTGTTTTTTCTAGCAGTGTCCGGGCTAGTTTGTTGGTGTCTCGACATTTCGTTTATTAGGAAGGTACTGGTGGGATTCGAACTTAAAACCTATGGTCCTCGAGCTTGTCACTCCACCCACTGGGATGTTCTCAAAGGGACTCACCTTTAGTCGCTTAATCCATTTAGACATTTCATCAAACACTGAGAATACACACATCATACATGAATTTAGCTAAAAGTATCAAGGCTCAGTTATTTACTAACCAGCTCCACAAGAGTAGCTTCCATATTTGAAGTGATGAAAACAACTTGTATCTTTTATAATAATTTCTCTATCCGCCATTTTATAAATGATCCCCTCAAGCGTATCATGGCAACTGCAACAAATATGAAAAATTTTTATACTTGAATCGTACTCTTGTTTATCGTATGAATCAATTTAAATTAGGTGACTAGCAATTCACTGTGTCCAATTATCCTACAACCTTTTTGTTCTTCTATTTCCTTCATCCACCTCTGTAGCTCTGAATGTATATATATTTGAACTGTGAGTGAGATTTATCCCATGTCCTAGAAACATAAATCTTGTATTTTAACTCAATCCAGTTTTAAGTTCTTTTTTGTTTCAAATCCATATTGGTCGTGTGTTGTAACATAAACAAATTAAATCTATCTATCAAAACTAATGTAGTTAGGGCAAGTGGGGTTGAACCCACAAGAAATTGAATTTTAGTTTAATAAAAACCAATTAATAAGTAACAAAAAGGGGGATATTTTTGAAAGAGCTTATAAAATAAAATTAAATAAAGAATTTAAAAGTTGATTTAAAGAGGAGAATATAGATGAGAAAGCAGTTAACAAGAAACAATTCGTAGGTCAATTGCTATGGGGCCAATTATTGATCAAATAACACAATACATAGTTGGTTTTAGAACTTGTCTTAACTCTCAAATTCCTATCCTTTAAATAGATCTACTTCTCGTAGTGAGAAATAAAATTCTTAATTTAATCAATTAAACCTACGTAACAAGCTATAAATTTAATCAATTAAATTGCATAAGTATGAAGGCATCACCAATATCAAATTATATAAACAAAGTAGCTTTAATTCATTTAATCTAATTCATACAATTCTCTATCGTGAAATAAAATTGTTAGCCAAACCAAATTTAAACAATAGTTGCTACCTGTGGATTTATCAATCTTAGCGATAATATTTAAACCCTGACAGTATAATCATACAAATTAATCTAGGTGATCAGACTAAATCAATAAACACAATTAATAAGATGAAAACAAGAATTGCAAAAAATACTTAATAATAAAGATCAAATCTTTAATAGAAAAACAAACCAAATCTTATCCCCATATCAAAATAACCTACTTCATGTTATTGTTAACACAAGAGGCTAAACACAAGACATGATTAATAAAACAAAAAACTATCTAAGAAAAGAGAAAGAGAAATTCCAGCCTTTGTCTTCTGAAATCCTCGGGAAATCAATATTGAATTGTGTCTCTAAAACTATGAAAAAGAATCTATTTATAGGAGTAGAGACCCCTTATAAACAAGTAATTACCTAATAAAAGTTTAACAAATAAAATAGAAACCTAATACAAAAAGAAGCAGGTTAGGAAAAATAATCAAATCCTAATAAAATTGAAAATCTTCATTGTGATCAACACCCTTGGTCAATGTTGTCCTTTGCCCACTGCTCTCCTTCATCGTGCCACAGCCTATTCCGGACAAAATCCTAGTGCCAACTTGGTAATTTCTTGAGCATTTTTCAACCAAATATTCCTACAAATAGAAATCAAGCATAGGGAAGTAAAATATATCTAAAACGACATATTAACTAAGTTGAGTAAAATAACGATATAAAACTTAGTATAATTATGTACAAATCTTTCCCCCACACTTGGGATTTTGCTTGTCCTCAAGCAAAATTGTCTTTAATACCCAACAACAATAACAACAAAAATAACATTAACACAAGGCCTCATATTATAATCTCCAAACCAAACACAAGAAATGAAACCAAAATATGTAATTAATCATTACCCCTTTTTAACCAAATCACAAATCTCATTAAAACAAGTAAGTGCAAAAAGTGTGTGATAACTTCACATAATTTAGGCCACGAAATACTTAATTCTTTATCCAACATAACCAAAAATCTTTTAATCTTCATGTTTTGAAAATCATTTGAATCAAACCAGCGATAAGATCAATAAACCAAATTATTTTAATAAAGAATAACATAAGAAGCCATTAAAGAACAAATGACAACCATATGCTTGTCAATCCTACACACTCTCCACTACTGATAGAAACAAGTCTACTCAGGTCAAGTAGGACTTTTGACTTGTAATGTTAGACTTTTGGAATTGGCTACAAACGAAGGATAAGAATAAGCAAATTTATAATATGAGAGAATAGATAATTTCAAAATTTAAGGCTAAAACTCATATCACAAATATTAAAATGAATCAATAATCTCCTTCTTTCACCCACTCCTTTTATTGCTCTTCCTTTCTTTCTTTTTATGATACAACATTTTTTTTTTCATACTCTATTTTTTTTTTATGCAAATCAAAGCACATTTAGTTTTCTTTCTTTTTTTTGGTTTCTTTTTATATATCACCTTCTTCCTATCCTTATTTCACCTTCAATTATTCACATTTCATCAAACATTCAAATCAAAACATAGGGTAGAAGAGTAAATAACAAGGTTTAAAATCAAAGAAATAGAATAGTTAGAAAACTATTCTCATTTAGGCTCAAATAAGGACCAAGGGATATAATGTAAAATAGAAGGTTTAAAGAAAGGCACAAACAAGTTAGAGGTCTTATGTCATCCCTGAGTTAATCATGTTTCTATGAATTTTGCCTCAAGCATGTGTAAAGACAAGTTCTAGAGTGATAAAAAATGAGGCTAAAAGTCAAAATCAAGACAACTCTTTCAATCAATCCTTCTCTTTAGCATAAAAAGATTCATGAAGATTTTATGAGAAAACTTGTTTCATAAAAGGTTATGCAAGATTCAAAATCAAGTTTTCAAGATTCAACTAGTAAAGTTGTGTGAAATTTTAGTTCAAAAAGAAATTTGGAATTGTAGAAGGAAAAAGAAGTTCAAATAATATCAGACACAAAAAGGTTTCAATTATCTCATGTCTAAATTCAAAAATTAATAATTATATCGTTGGCCACAAAAACATAAAAAACAAACTATCCTAAACACTAAAATATCATAAACGAGAATAAAAGCATGCAACAATACATAAACATATAAAAGGCAACACATAACCCCCACACTTAAAGTCGACATTGTCCTCAATGACATTGAAGATACATTGAAAAAGAAAACTAAAATGAGGGAGGAGTTATAGTCACCCGCAAGGTGAGAGGTCACGAAGAAACTCTTCATAGGAATCTAGGATTGCATCCTGAACATCGAGCCAATGATTGAGTTGAATCCCAAGTTGTGCAAACTGGGATTGCATGACTTATTGATTGGCAAGGACTTGACACAACATGTCTCTTGTGGATTGGTACGGCCGAGAAGCGGATGGTCCCGCAGAAGAGGAAGGGACATCTTGTAAATGTCGTCCTTGTTCCATGGCTTCAATTTCTTCTTCCTTCTAGAGTTGCTCCTCTTGAGGGTGTAAGTAAGAACTGCACTGATGATGCCATATAACATCACTACCACAAGAACACTTATGATTCTTCATGATGGTTGTGTTGATAATGGCTTTGCATTTAACACCTATAAAATTCTCAAGAACTATATGGAAGGCTTGAAAAATAGTGGTTAATAACAATAAATAGCAAAAAGCCTTATTAACTCCAAGAGTCCTATGAGCAATTTCACGCATGTTATGGATTAAGATGGTAGATAATGAGATTCCAGGAATACCTAATCCGTTTTTCATGCGATAAAGAATGTAAACATCCAAAAAACGCAATTCATTCAAAGAGGAAGCTTCTGGAAAAACATTATGATTAAGCAAGTATGTGAGAATGCGATTTTTTCCATCTAATTGTTTAATAAGAAGTGCCGAACATTGTCGTTCCTTACCGACTGCATAATAAATTAACCCTAAATCATGTCTTGCAGTGTTAAAATTAAACTCCTCATCCGTTGGCACATTCTCATTATTATGGAATGGATAATGACCAAGATTAGGGAGATGGAAAATTCGAGTAAGAAATTCTCTATCAAGATGAATATGAATCCCCCAACATAAACGTCAATGGTGTCCAAGTCATTAGCTGCTTTATTAGCAATATTAGTATAAAATTCTTCCACTAAATTAGGATAGTAAATGTTAGGAGGTTTAGTGATAAATTCCAAACCAAGAACTTGAAAGCAAGATATGATTCCAAGTTGTACTTCTAGTGGTTCAACAATTTTATGTTAAAAAAAATCTAAGAATGATTTGCTCGTTCTTCTAGCCATGTTTGATTATCCAAAGAAGTAAAAAGTGTGTGATCATATAGGAGAGGTGGCGGTTGTGGAGATGCTTCTCTTCTAGATGATCTAGACCTCTTTTCTTTCCTAGGCATTTTCACAAACACTTGGTATGCACTTAAATTTTGTCAAGAAATAAGTGAACTTAACAACAAATTTGAGCTCCTTATAACATAAGAAAACAAGATAATGCAATAATAATTAATCTACCATAACTCCAACATAACGATCTCCAATCAATAAATTCCCATTAGCCTCCAAGCATCACAATAAAATGCGATGCAATGACAGACTAACAAAAAACGATAAAACTAAATATAAAAGAGGGTTAAACGACAAATTTACCAAACTTTCTTAGCAATTGGTTGAAACAACAACACTCCCAATGTGAAATTCGGATGTGATGTTTGAGAGGTAAAAATGGGTGTGAGAATGGTGAAAAGAGAGAAAGAAAAGTGAAGATTGGTGATGGAGGATGAAATTAATGGAAGAAGGGAAGGATTTTGGATGGTGTTTATAGTAGATTTGATGAAGGATTGAGAAGGAAGGAAGGTTAGGGTTTTGGTTTTGATAAGAGAGGGAGAGAGAATGATGGGTATCAAGGAGTTATTAAGAGATGGAAGAACTCATGGAAGCTACTGAATGAGGAGATGAGAAGATTCAAATTCAATTCTAAAGAAGATGGAGCTTCAAGGAGTGATTAAATGAATGGAATGAAGATGTGTTGAGACTTTACTAAACTTTACTATATTGTTTGAAGCACAACCGTCAATGGAGGTTGAACCAAGGAAAGAGTTCAACATGTGGATGATAGAAGACATCAAGGAGGAGTGATTAGGCAAGAAATAAAGCTATTTGAAGCCTTGGAAGTACGGCTGCATGAGCTGGACAGTTTGTGAAAACTGCCAGATTTTTCTCATTTTTAATCCTCCGTTTTACAGCCTTAGTTATCTTGACTTTAGTTGGACTTTTCCACATATTGTTAGCTATTATCTTTATGTTTTAAACTAGCTTAAGAAGCCTAATTAAGTCTCTAATCATATTTGGGCTGACCCTATAAATAGTCCATCATTTGTATTACATTAGAACAATTAACTTGACAAACACTTTTTAGAAATTTGATTGAATTCCAAATGGATTCAAATAGTTCCTTGACCGAGAGTTCACTAAGGCTCTTCTAGGGTTCTTAGTAAAACTTTAGGGTTTATCAATAATTGGCTAGGGTAATTGATTTGGGTTGTAGAAATCCAAACTAATAGATCATATTGGAAGACAATCATGGTCATTAGTAATTGGCTTGAATCTCTTGTTGAAGTCTTGGGCAAAATTTCAGATTATGAGTGACCTTGGGTTTGGATTGATAGATTTTGAAATTCCAACCATAATTTAAGAATCACACCAGAGAAATTTTAATTTGAGAAGGAAAGATGAAAGACAATAATGGAAAAGAAAACTAAAAATTGGGTCTATGGTTCTGTTTGACCTCGGCTAGAGTGTGTCCGACGCCGGATGGTGCTTGTTGTGCATGCCTCAAGCCCCCGATGGTGCTTGCCTGGGGTCCGGATGGTGCATCTTGTGCTTGGATTCCATTTTCGTTTCGTTTTGACTATTTCCTAAAAATTTGAAATAGGGTTACATCCTAAACATATAAAAATGAATAAATAACAACTAAATGAAGAGAAAATAAGAAATGAAACTAAAAAATCTTATTCTTGGGTTGCCTCCCAGCAGCTCTTTTGGTTAACATTGTTTGGCTCAACGTTATGCCTCCTTTTAAGGTTCATCATATGATGGCATCTCAAGGTCCATTATAGTCATTATATAAGGTTCAAAACCTTCATAAAATGGTTTGAGACGATGTTTATTGACCTCGAGCACTTCATCCGTTTCAAGACCACGAACCTCAACTACACCATATGGTAAAACGTTAGTGACGATAAACGGACCAATACATCTTGACCTCAAGTTTCCAGGAAATAACTTAAGTCTATACATATAAAGCAATACCTTTTGACCAACAAAGAAGTATTTATGAGACAAGAATTTATCATGAAAGATTTTTGTTTTCTCTTTGAAAATTGACCCATTAACATAAGCATCATTCCTTATCTCTTCAAGTTCTTGAATTTGCAATTTTCTATAATGTCAAGCATTAGAGAAATCAAAGTTGCATTGCTTAATAGCTCAATATACTTTATGTTTAATTTCCGCAAGAAGATGACCAGCTTTACCATAAACTAACCTATAAGGAGACATGTCAATAAGCATTTTGACTGCAGTCCTATAAGCCCATTAACATCACCTAAATGTAAAGTCCAATCTTTTCTATTAGGATTGACAACTTTTTCAAGAATGGACTTTATTTCTTTATTAGAAACTTCAGCTTGGCCATTAATTTGTTTATGATATGCAGTAGAAACTCTATGATGTTGAACATGATAACATTTAAACAAAGCTTCAATAACCCTATTACAAAAATGAGTTCCTCTATCACTTATGATAGCCTTAGGGATGCCAAATCTATTAGAAATGTTATCTTTTATGAAATCAACCACAACCTTTACATCATTAGTCCTTGTAGCTTTAGCTTCTACCCATTTAGGCACATAGTCAATTGCAAGCAAAATGTAAAGATTACCAAAAGAAGATGGAAAAGGTCCCATGAAATCAATTCCCCACAAATCAAATATTTCACAAGTAAGAACATTAGATAGGGGCATCTCATCTCTCCTAGATATGTTTCCTACTCTTCGACATTCATTACATGCTTTAACATACAAATATGCATCTTTATTCAAATTAGGCCAACAAAATCCACATTCCAAAACTTTATGGGCAGTCCTTTTGGGACCAAAATGACCTCCTACTTCATATGTGTGACAAAATGCTAAAATAGATGTAATTTTATTATCAGGCACACAACGATGGATGATATTATTAGAACAGATTTTAAACAAGTAGGGATCATCCCGTAAGTGGTATTGAACATCACTCTTAATCTTTTCCTTTTGAGCTCTTGAAAGTTCAGATGGCAATTCCCTAGTCACAATATAGTTAACAATATCAGCATACCAAGGAAGAAAACCATGAAATTTATATAAATGCTCTTCAGGAAAGAGTTCAGAGATTGGAAATACTTCCCCTTTGTAGGTTGGCCTACTTAGATGATCAGCTACGTAATTCTCAGCTCCTTTCTTATCTCTTATCACAATGTCAAATTCTTGAAGTAATAATATCCAACGTAGGAGCCTGAGCTTAGATTCCTTCTTCTTGACGAGGTACCTAAGAGCTACATGATCAGTGAAAATTATTACTTTAGTAACTAACAAATAAGAACGGAACTTTTCTAATGCAAAAACAATAGCAAATAGATCCTTCTTTGTAGTAGTGTAATTGCATTGAGCAACATTCAACGTCCTTGATGCACAGTAAATCACATATGGTACCTTGTCCTTCCTTTGTCCTAAAACAGCTCCAGTTGTTTTATCACTAGCATCACACATTATCTAAAAAGGTAAATCACAGTTTTGTGGTTGAATAAAAGGTACAGAAATTAAACTTTCCTTTAAAACATTAAACGCTTTCTTGCAAGCATCATTAAAATCAAAAGGAACATCTTTTTTGAGAAGTAGACACAAAGGTTGAGCAATTTTAGAAAAGTCCTTTATAAATCTTCTATAAAAACCAGCATGACCAAGAAAACCTCTTACCTCTTTTAAATTAGAAGGAAAAGGAAGAGATTTGATTACATCTACCTTTGCTTTGTCAACTTCAAGTCCTTTTGCTGAAACCACATGTCCAAAAACAATGCCTTGATCCACCATAAAGTGACACTTTTCAAAATTCAACACAAGGTTAGATTGAACACATCTTTTAAGAATAAGGTCTAAATTCTCTAAACATGCATAAAAAATGTTTCCATAAATGGTAAAATCATCCATGGAAACTTCAATGATATTAGTGACATAATTAGAGAAAATAGACATCATGCATCTTTGAAAAGTAGCAAGATAGATTACACAATCCAAAAGGCATTCTTCTATATGCAAAAGTTTCAAATGGACATGTAAATGTGGTTTTAACTTGATCCTCGGGGTAATTGCAATATGAAAATATCCCCAAAACCATCTAGAAAACAGTAATGAGATTTCCCTGCTAAACGTTCTAACATTTGATCAATTTAGGGAAGGGGAAAGTGATCTTTCCTAGTAGATGCATTGAATTTCCTGTAATCAATACAAATACGCCATCCACTTTGTACCCTAGTTGGGACCTTATAATCTTCATCATTCTCAATAACAGCTATTCTAGATTTCTTAGGAACTACATGCATAGGACTTACCCATTGAGAATCAATTATAGGACAGATGATACCTACATCAAGAAGCTTTATTACTTCTTTCTTAACAACCTCTAACATAGGTGGATTCAACTTTCTTTGTGCATCCCTGGTAGGTTTAGCCTCATCTTCCGACAAAATACAATGCATACATGTAGATGGACTAATTTCCTTAATATCAGTCAATGACCAATCAATTGCAGTTAAATTATTTATAAGAACATTGACTAATTTTCCTTCTTGATCATTAGTCAAATTACTAGCAATTATGGTAGACAATAAGTTCCTTTTAATTAAACAAGCATACTTAAGATGAGAAGGCAAGGGCTTCAATTCAAGTAAAGGGGAACATTCAATAGAAGGTTTCAACTTATCTTCAGAGATAGGCATTCAAGATTAAGATTAGAAATAGCATATGCAGACAAGTCATTCATAGTGTCAATTATGTCTTGGTCCACATTCAAAGATAATGCATCCATATTTTCTTTATCAATGCTATCGGTAAGAATGTCATGCATCAATTCATAATCAGATAGCTCATGCATCTCATCAACAAAATTAACTAAAATGTCTAGCATAGACATAGAGCAGTCATCAAAATGGTATTTCATGGCATCAAATATATTGAAAGAGATTTTCTCACCATCAAATTCTATAGATAAAGTTCCGTCATGCACATCTATCTTAGTTTTTGCAGTTTTCAAGAATAATCTTCCTAAAAGAATCAGGGAATGAGTGGAAGAGATATTATTACCTTCATAAGTTGATATTACATAAAAATCTACATGAAAAACTAAGTTATTAACTTTAACCAAAACATCTTTAATAACTCCTTCAAGATATGTACAAGATTTATCAGTAAGTTAAATGACCACTATAGTATCCTTTAAAGGTCCAAGATTAGGAGAAGAGTAGATAGACAATGCCATGACATTTATTGATGCTCCTAAATCTAGCATGCATCCTGCTATACAAACATTTCTAATTGTGCATGTGATGAGGCAATAAAATAACTAGTTTTATATAATTTTTAATGAATTATTTATTGATAATTCTAGTTATTTTATGCCA
>JAOXNR010053508.1:0-14117 GCA_028571225.1 Parsonsia alboflavescens
TACTCGGTTATCTTAAAAGAACTGCAAAATTAAAGTTGTGTTATTCCAATTTTCCTACTGTATTAGAAGGTTATTCAAATGCAAGTTGGATAACAAGAGTTGGTGACAATATCTCAACTTCGAGTTGGATATTTACACTAACTGGTGGTGCTATAAGTTGGGCATCAAAGAAACAAATGTTCCTTGCACACTCGACCATGGAAGTGGAGTTTATAGCTTTGGTGGTAAGTAAGCGGAGTGGCTTAGAGATATGCTACTAGAAATTGATTTATGACCACAGCCTGTGCCGCCTATTTCCTTACATTGTGATAATCAGGCTACAATGTCTGCTTTTAACAATATCTATAATGGGAAATCTAGACATGTAAGCCTACGCCATGATTATATTAGAGAGTTGATTACCAATGGTATTATCACCATTGTATATGTAAAGTCTACAGAAAATTTAATGGATCCACTGACTAAGGCTTTGTCAAGAGATAAAGTATAGCAAACTGCTTGTGATATGGGACTAAAATATAACCCTTGAGACACCAATAATATCAACACAACTTCGAAACACCAAACCAGTGTTCAATGAAATTTAATGGGTAATAACAAGTTATTGATGAGTGTCTATTTAAGCACTAATTAAGTCTCATATAAAAAAGTTATTAATGCAAATAATAAGAGAGTCTGAGTTGTTTAAATCTTAATGGAGTATAATGAGAAATTGTCTCAAATAAAGGAACTCCACCTATACGAATATGAAGTGGTGCCGCTTCAACAAGAGTTTAAAGGGGTTTTACTCTTGTAAATATTCATAGAAAATGGGATTGCTAGCACATGGCCATTAACGGTGCTAGGAGCATATAAGAAACTCTATGGAAATAAAATATGTGTAATGTGTGTGGTATTTTCGATCCTAATGATAAGGAGTCATGGTTTAATCTTAGGACACCATGTATTTCATTAGCATCCTAAGATACTTACACTAATTGAAGGTTTAATCAAAAAGTGCATTATATTTATTATGAATAGTAGTTTGTTGTGTTAACAAACTAGTGGGGGAATGTTGAATAGTTTGTTAAGGAAGAGATACCTTTTGAAAATTCAAAGTGAATAGAAATAACTGTTTCAACAGTTATTTCTCTTCATTCAGCAAATGTCTTTCCAGATATGGACAGTTGTTTCTATTCATTCAAAAGAGACATTTTCAGACATGTATAGTTGTTTCTATTCATTCAAAAGATGTCTTTTCAAACATAGATATGTCTCTTCGGATATTATATAAGTGAGGCTGCTCTACCTATTTCCTTCAAAATTAATTATTATAGTTTTCTATTCTACTTCCATCCAAGTGTTCTTTTAGAAAGGTTTTATTGTATCCTGGGGTAACTTGTTTTGATAGCAAAGAAATATTACACTCAAGAAAGTGTAATTTCACTCCTCAAAGTCATAGTTTATTATTCTGACAATTATTTTTCTAACAACAACTTCAAATTTAAGAAACCGAAAAATTCAAACTTTACCTATAACAAAAAAAGAAAAGCCAACTATTCTTTCACCTCTTACTAAAGAATATGTCTAAAACAAACGTGTAGGCAAGGCGCTGTGCTGCAGTCAGTCTTAACTTCATCTTGGATGCATGCGGCTGCTCAGTTTGAATTCTTCATGCTCTCTCTAATGTATTTTTAACATTTTACTTTGTATATTTTTTTAATGATAATTTTTTAAAATCTTTAATTTTATTGTTATGATTTTTTAAAAAAAATTCCAATTTCTCTAAAACCCTTTTCTTAAAATTTTATTTTTTATATTTTCTCTCTGTTTGAGAATGAGATAATTATGTTATTTATTTTTATTAAATTAAACTACATGAATTTAATTTGATTATAAATTTATAACTATTTGTTTTGGTTAATCCATTTGCCAATCATTGTTTATATAAAATTTTGTGTGGATTATATCATTATATATTGATAAAATCTTTCTTAAGAAATTAAAGATAATATTAAAAATTCGTAAATTCCCTCAATATTTTTAAATACAACCGAACATACTCCTAATTTCCACTAAAGTATATCTAGGAAAGAAGAAGAACCATAATGATTTAAAAAGATAACCACGGACAATCAAATTGAAAGTGAAAGTTACGTACGAGTACCGTAGATTGTATATCAAGTCTATAGAAAAAAGTGAAAGAAAAGCTACGTACGTGGGATCGCAAGGCTGTAGCAAGGGCTGTAAACGAGTCTACTCAAGTCCGAATTTGTTAGACGCTAACTCGACTCATTTATATTTCTTTAGGTTTGAGTTCGGATTTGGATTCATTCGAGCATTAAAATTCAAGCTCAAGCTCGATTAGTTAAACATTTAGACTCAATTAAGTGCATTCAAAAAAGTTAAGTGTTTAAGCTCAACTCGAATCCAAGTTCGGATTCATTTAAACTCGTTTCTGTCTATTAATTTATTTTTCTTAAAACTTTAAGAAATAATATTATTTATTATACATAGTAGATAAATAAATAAAATCTATTATATAAAAATAATAAAATAATATATTTAATAAATAAGTTATATTATATATAATATTATAAATAAATTATTTTATATATATTAAAAAATCTTTTAGGCTCGCGAGCCTAAATAAATGAACACATGGATTTGGCTCAAATCATTTAATAAGAGAGCAGAGCTTGAGTTCGAGTTTAAGAAGAGTTGAATTCGAACTTTTACCGAGCCGAGCTCAAACCATTCACGAATAGTCTCGTCTCATTTACACCGTTAGTTGTATCAAGTCTAGCAATGAAAGCTACGTGCATGGAACTGTAAGGTTGTATCAAGTTTTAGGCGGGTTGACCCGCTTGCTCCGACCTACCATGAGGCTCATGTGAATAGTAATAGGAACCGACCTGCCCCCATCTCACTCGATTCACCTCCATCCCAACTCAATCTGGTCCGACTCGAGACCAACCTATGCCCACAAACCGACAAACCGATAAGGTTTGTCATATTCCTTTTGTGACTTGTTCGTCATATTAGCTATATAGACATATACCTAATTGCCTTAGGTAATCATATTGTGACTTGTTTTTCAGCTACTCATTCTTTTTGCATTGGCATAGACATATAGCTTTTTTAATTGATTGGATAAGTTCTTTAATTACTTGAAGGAGAATTAAAGGAATTTATGTGTCACGGTTAATCAATTTGCATAATTGTTATTTGTTGAAAAGGACTTTTCTCACTTGAATTTGTCTTTGATGAAATTGTAATCCTAAGCTTTTTTCTTTTCTAAAATATTTTTATTGCATTGTTTTAAATCTTAAACAAAACTCAACCTTTTTTATTCCTTTGACTTGGAAGAAAATTGTTTGTTAGTGATAGGTATTTATTTTTATTCATAAACTCTCTTTGAAATGGTACTCGTTTGATCACTTTATTACTTGTTAACGATACGTATACTTGCGTGTGAAAATTGGCTAACACCCAGCCAGTGATCTGCACTGTCATTGATCTTGTGTGCCCAATAGACACTTTCCCAAATATAGTAGTTTTTTGACCATTTTGACTTTAAATAAATTTTAAAAAAAAACACAAATGTCACTAATGGTTACATCTCAAAAAAAAAAAAAAACTATAAACATCCCCTCTCACACCCTCGAAAATCTCCAAACAACATCCATTAACCTCTCTACTCATAGTCCTCTCCCACCTATTCTCCAAACTCTCTACTCTATTCTCTAGTATTATATTTTTGGTAAGAAAGAAGAAATTTGGAGTTTTCTTCTCCACAGTTTCCAAATAATTCTTCTGAATTTCAATATGATTTTTCTCTACTTATCTTCTAATCTTTATAAATTATAATTGTTGTTTACTTGTTTTTATTGTTTAATTTCAAGTTAATTTTAATTTTGTAACTTTTTTTAATTTATTACTTATATATTTATTCAAATTTCAATTTTATTTATATGAATATTTTTATTTCTTACTTGTTTGTTTTATTTATTCTAATTGTTTTTTATTTGTTACTTGATTTCATGCTTATTACTCTTATTTACTTTAATTATTATCATTAATCTAGTTTATTTTAAAAAATTAATAGATCTCGTTCATCCTCCCATCACATTAATATTGATGAAGATGAATTTGGTAGGTATCGAGAATATGATAGTAGGATTGACTTTCCCGAACTCGATGAAATAGAGACATTAGGTGGTGATGGTGATTCAGATAATGTTGAAGAAATACCAACACCCACTAGTAGTATAAGGCAAGTAGAAAGACCCTCATCTAGCTCAACAAGTAAGACTAAAGAAAAAAAAAAATAGTCATTAGTATGGAGTTTATTTAAAAACGAGTGTGAAAAAGCAATTTGTAATCAATGTGGGAAGCAATATAGTCATAAGTGGGAGTGGAACGAGAACCTTGACTAGGCATATGAAGCATGAACACCCTGATTTTAATGAGGAATTGCTAAAACAATAACAAATTAGCGTAATGGGGGGAGGGGGGGAAGTAATTGGTAATTTTTTGGTTTGATCAAAAAGTTGCAAGGGAAAAAATTGCTAGGTGGGTAATTTTACAAAATCTACCTTCAGGCATAGTAGAGACGAAGGAATTTATTAGAATGGTTACTAGGGTTTTGACGACAGGCATCTTGTAGAATTCCTAGATCTAGTATTAAATGTGATATTTTTACAAATTATAAAATAAAATAATGAAAAAGGATCTTATTACTCATTTTATTGAAATTAAAGATACAAAATTTTCTCTTACTAGTGATTCTTGAAGTAACATAAATACATTGCATTATTTGTGTATTACTCGTTATCAAATTGACTATAAA
Source organism: Parsonsia alboflavescens (assembly GCA_028571225.1). NCBI lineage: Eukaryota > Viridiplantae > Streptophyta > Magnoliopsida > Gentianales > Apocynaceae > Parsonsia > Parsonsia alboflavescens. Next base: position 4,832 of record JAOXNR010053508.1, read on the forward strand.
TGGATTCTTCAAAAAAGAATCATTACATTTAGACCATCTGAATCTCCTCACACTGAAATTAAGATTGTATCTTATATTTTATTACTTGTCATGAATATAATATTTTGAAAAGAATTGTTTCTATTTCTTTTGACAATGCAAAAAATATTGATTCTTCCATTCCAATTCTTATCGATGAAATAAATCCCATATTTGAAGGAAATCTTTTTCATAATAGATATTCATGTGTTGAATTTAATTGTTAAAAATGGTTACAAATATGTAAAAGAAGTAGTTAGTATTATTCGCAATATGGTAGTATTTGTTAAGACTTCCAACGTTAGAGCACAACAATTTAACTATCTTTGTAATGAACTAGGTTTAAGTTACAAAAAAATTAGGCTAAATGTTACCACTAGATGGAACTCCACACATGATATGATAGATAGTGTTATTCCTTATAAAAACCAAAATTTAATTTTGCAATAGTACTGGATTTTCTCCCCCTTTAACTAGCTCAATTTTTTATAATGCCACCATTATCTCTTCTTTTTTGAAAATTTTAAGGAAGCTACACAATTACTTTCCGGTCAATATTATCTCACCATCCATCATATGATTCCAACTTTAATTCAAGTATGTCATACTTTTACTCAATTTAGGGACCATAGCCAACATAGTCAAATAATAGCATCTATGGAACAAAAATATATGGAATATTATAAAAATATACCATTGTTGTATTGTATTGTTTTTTTTATAGATTCTCGATTTAAGATTTCAAGTTTTGAGATGAACATCAATTTCTTGTACGACATGTATCCTGAAAATCCCAACAAATGTTCATCATGGCAAGCCAACGCAGAGCAAACGAAGTCATATGTGAGGTCGTATTTGGATATATTATTTGCATCTTATAAAGATCAATCCACAATGTCATCGACAACCATGGAGTCGCCAAGATCGAGTAGTGCATCTCTAGGGGAAAAGTTCAATGCTTGGTCCACAATTTTGAACCTCAACAAAAGGTCTAGGGGAGGTTCATCATCATCATCTTCATTGAGTGGCAAATTAAATGAGTTGGCAATTTATGACATTTTTGCACAAGTGAAAATGAATAGTGAAGATTTTTATTTTGAAATTTTGGAATAGTGGAAATTAAATGAAACCACTTATCCGACTATGCCAAGATTAACATGTGATGTTTTGACTCCACCCGTTTTAACCATGACATCGGAAAGTGCTTTCAGTGAAAGTGGTCAAATACTCAAAGAAGCTAGAAGTGTATTGGCACCTGACATATTGGAAGCTCTCGTGCATGCTTCCGATTGGATCAAAGGGGAAAATAGGGCTCTGGGGAGGAATCCTTTGCTAGATGAAGTGGAATGAGAATATTATGGAGAAGGAGCCTCATCAAGTAATGCCAATTAAAATCAAGTGTAGTTTTTTTTTTTTTCAAAACGTGTAATTTTTCAAAAACACATCTCCATTAGTGTGTTTTTATTGTAATGTGTTTTCCAAGGAGGTTTAGGTAAACAAGTCTCCTTCCTAGTTTTGTGTATTTTTAATAATTTATTATTAATAAATCCGGTAAAGGTCAATGTCAAACCCCCTTCCATCTCAAGGTTACTTTTTTCAAATTTCAAACATCTAATTCTATTAGATTTTGAATTAACTTTACTTTGATTAAAATTTTACTAAACTTAAGTTATCTAAATTTTCAAAAATATTAAACTTAAACTTTTAAAACATTATAATCGTGAAGAATACATTGATTTTGGGCCTTGAGAATCATTTTGTAAAATATAAATAAATAAATAAATTGAACTGTGCTAACAGAAGGTGCCTGGGGTGACACCGGTTCAGCATTCAGTGACGGATGTCTTCACGTTAAAAAAAAAAAAAAAAAAAAAAAAAAAAAAAAAATCCTAATCTCATGAACTGATCCAATCCCCTCACAACCCAGCCCGCCCTTGTCGACCACGGGCCTACTTTCTTACTCTCCAACCCATGTTGGCTCGGATCTTGAACCCGTCTGAGCCCAACCTGGTCAACCTGTCTACCACCGCTAAATTCAAGTCAGTAGGAAAAAGTTAAGAAATTGAAAACATATACTCCCTTTATGTCTATTTATAAATATAAGTCATTGAGTCTGTACTCATTAACGTATAGCGGGCTGCAAGGAAAATGATAGATTTCAAATTCAAATCCTACCAATACTCTTATGAATTGAATTTTATCCAAATCCACAATAGCGATTGCATGTTCAAAAAAGAAAATATTATAAATATAAATTATTATTATTAATTTATTAAATATTTTATTAATATTTTTACCATATTACTCTTATATTTATCTTTTCCCTTAGTTTAATCAAAATCATAAATTGAGATATTTTAAAATATATATATATTCTTAATTTTATCAAAATAAGAGCAAGTGACTTTTATATAAATAAATAAATTTATTTATTTATTTATTTATGAAGAGAAAGAGTAATTCATACTACACACAAATATAATGTAGAGTTATTACACAATTCATTTCTCAAACTTTATAACTTTATCTTTTTGGAAGCTTTAATCCTTAAAAGTTTTTTTTTTTTTTTAACCTTTATCATCCTTAAATTTGACTTCAAAATCAAGTGATTTTTTTAAGAATCCAATCAAAAGATCAAAATATCAAATCGTAAATTATTTAAGGATGATAAAGGCTAAAAATAACTTTAAAGATCAAAACTTACAAAAGGATATGGTTTGAGGACTGTATTGTATAATAACTCATAATGTATAGAAAACGATGAGTAAACCGATCAAAAGGTTTTGTGAAAAAAGGTTCGTAACACATCAAAACGAAAAAAATTGTATTAGATTCAAGGTATACAATATTATCTCAGCAGGTTAACCTAAGGGGGAAATTTACTATCTTCAAACGGGGATAAATTTAACATCAGAGTACAAAATAATGCACATTAAATATTCTAAGACAGCACCACAACATTTTCCTTGTCTATTTACTTCCGAGTTGCCATACTGGATCAGCAAACAAATACACAGGTAAGGAATAGCAAAATAGGGAGATCCCTCGAAGTATCTCTTTCCTATGCCCATCCATTTGCATCTGAGTCTGTGACCTGTTACATAGAGCGAGACCTTGAGCACAAAACTTCACATTTATCTAGCAAACTTTATAGAACTACCTGAAACCAGTAACAAGCAATGAAATGGTATAAAATACAACTAAGTACTTAACCAACGAAGTATGGATACAGAAAACCAATTTCATACAAGAAAGGGTCATGAAACAGTGTAAAGTTCCTGAAAAAGTTATATGCCAGTTTTGTACAAAACCAAAGAGTTATAATCATTCATGGAATAAAGAACAAATTCTTCAGCATATTCACCAGCATAACAAGCTCCTAGAACTGCTTCATTTAAAGATAACCTGCATGATAAACTTCTAAACATAACAAATAAGATGAAAAAACGTTTGTCAAATAATTTCATGCTTAAACCCACTGTCTCTCCCTATGTCCTTTTTCTTTTTCTTCCTTTTCCTTAGTTTGAGCATTTAGGTAGCTGATTTGATGTCTACAGCCATGGGAATGTTATCCCATTTCAAGAACTTTCCATAACCATGTTTAGTTGGCTTCACACAGATCATATCCAAGATTGACCTTTCTGGTCATAAGCTTGCTCATGTTTCTCATGGTGAAGAATATTTTCCTCAGGAATTTATGAGGCTCTTTTGGTTCCAGATGAGAACTTGCATCACAAGGAAACATGTTCTTTTGCCTGTTCTTGGAGTGAGCATTTTTACCTTTTTCTGGGAATTGCTTTGTCATTTTTCTTCTTTTCTTTTCTTTTTGGTTGGCATGGGTGGGTTTGAGAAACACATCATTTAAAGAGGAAGTCACAACACTGTGAGGTAGACAGATTGAAAAAAACCAACATCGTAGAAGTTTGAAGCTACTTTTCCTTTAGGTGCACATGAATAGCACACCACAGCATTCCTTATATATAAATATATATATATATATATATATATATATATATATATTCTATAGAAAAATCATTTGAACTCAGAAATCATATTTAAAATAGAAAATGATCATTTGCATCTGACAAATCGGGCTTCTCTACAAGAAATTATAATGAGAAAAAGAGAACACAAATCCAGGAAACCAGGATGCACTAGTTTTGCAAGGTGAAATTTCAATTATTAAGCTCATCAACAATGAGCTTCATGCTTTCTTACTGTGTCAACAGAAAAAACAAAAAAAATAAAAAAAAAGAACACATGAAAAAAGCCTTCAAAACCTATAGTCTATTACCGGCCCTTCAAATAAAGAACCAAAAAAACACACTCCTTGTTACCTGCACTCCACCTTCTCAACAAGGATCTCCTTTTCCTAACCCAACACAAACACAAGAAAAAGAATTAAGAAGACATGAACAAAGCTTTCAAAACCTTTAGTCTATTACCGGCGATTCAAATAAAGAACCCAAAAAACACACTCCTTGTTACCTGCTCTCCACCTTCTCAACAAGGATCTCCTTTTCCTAACCTGACACAAACACAAGAAAAAGAATTGCTAGAATGACAGACATGAACTGACAAGTATTGCACATACCTAGTTTCAAGGAACTAGGAAGCCAGTGGGTTGGGCAGGCAACTGGATGCAAAAAGCTTATTAGCCTATTCTTGCTTGCTAAATGGTTGCCCAATCCAAACCTTGAAAGGAGCTGAGGATGTTGCCCAACTCTTTTCATAGTGGCATATATCCACTGTTCTTACTTTATCTATATCTTGTATTACAGGTTTACTTCACTAAAAGATGCCTGAAGAGGGCACATCTATGTGTTAATAAACTTAGTATCCTCTTCAAGGTCATTATCTCATTTCAAACTCTTCTACTCACGGTGATTCCCAATGGTAGTCAGCTTCATAGTTTCCAAGTAAAATAATCACCCTGGCCAAATTTACTTATTATATAAAATATTAAAATGCCTATTACTTGTGTTTCTTAATCTATCAAGATAAAACCTCATCAATTAACATCAATCAGACTCAAAATTTGCCTGTCAATACTGATTTTCCAAATTTCAGCATAAGTAGTGACAGGGAAGGTCAATAAAAGCACAACTAATTTGAGTAAATGAACTTGGTTAATGATTTCATTGATACTGTAGATTTCATTACTTAACTCTTTGGTCTCCCATCTGGAACCCTATGATCTCAATATTAACAAGAAGTTCAAAATTGGATCTCTGGTAATCCGATCAAGATGGTAACATAGACCAACTTCATCATAGCAAATAGAGCTGATAGAAAATTGTTATGCTCAAAGTAGAATGACAAGAAAAGGAAAATAAAAGCGGGGGCGAAACAGTTTATATCATTATAGGTAGGAAATATCTTAAGTCACACAATGTCGGCCCCTCCTCTTAACATAATCTTAGTTCTAATAGATGCATTCCAGAATGCGCATCAGAAGTAACATAATGTTTAGTCCTAATAGTTGCAGAGTCAAGTAACAGAGTTATCAGAAGTAAAGTGCATGATCTAAACTTTTCCGATTTCTATTTCCCTCCCCTTTCCAAATACCAGTCAATCAAAATTCAGAAGAAAAAAAGAATAAGTAAAAAGCATTAGTATTCCAGAACGAGATAGCAGCTTGAATCTTGGCTCAATGAAAATTTAAACCCGGGTTCGAATTAAACAGAAAAAGGAATTTGAAAATTCAAACGGTAACAGAAAATTAAAAAAATAGAAAAAGAAAAACAATAATACCTTGAGAAAATTTAGGGTTCATTCTAAGAAATTCTACTATTTACAATATCGGTCAGCCTTCTTCTTGACGCGATCATCGAGGGCTTCTTCAACGGACTTAACTTTAGCATTAGGATCATACCCAAACTTCTTAGCTTCAACTGGAAACAAATCGTCATACTTCATCTTCTTGGCGGCGTCAATAGTGTAAATATCGATGGCACCGGAACCGGACTCAGGCTCTTCGGTAACAATAGATGGATTCTCAGAAAATTCGACATCAGATTTGAGCTTCTTTTTCTTCCTGTGCTTCTTCTTGTCGATGTCTTTTGTGCGAGTGGCCAAGGAACCTCCCTTGAACGTCAACCTCCCTCCTTTCACTCTCTCGTATGCGTCCGACATCGTTCCTCTCTGTTCTTCTCTGATCCCTTCCTTTCTCCCTATATTCTTGATATGGCGATAAAATTACTCGGCTTACATAACGGCAGTTTGGAGTTAAAAGTGCGAGAGAAGATCAGAGAAAGTTTTAGGCAGGACAGAAGACCGAGTTAGTGTTAAATTTATCCTTTTTGGAAATTTTTGCCTTAAAATTTTTTTTATTTTATTTTATTATCCCTAAATAATTTAGGGTTAGATATCTAGAGCCTTTTGATCCGATTCTTCATATAAAACACCAAATTTTGAAATCAACTTCAAGAGTGATAAAGATTAAAAAAAAAAAAAACTTTAAAGGATGATAAAGATCAAAAAAAAAAAATCAAAGGACCAAAGCTTCTAGGAGATAAAGTTTGAGAAATGAATTATACAATAATTCAGAAAAGAATATAAGAGAAAAGAAAAAAGAGAAATTGTAACTAAAATTGTTTGGGAGATTTAGGAGAGAAATATATTACTCTCTCCTGTCGGAATTAAATGTCCCTTTTTTAGTCGTACAACTTGTTTAAAAAAACTAGTTTATTTACTTCATTTTACATTTAACCATACCAATTCCTTAAGAAAATTTTAACTAATTTAAGAAATGAAACATTTATTTCTGGATAACTGAAAATAAAGATGTGGACATTCAATTTCAGATGGAGGGAGGATTTTTTTGGGAGCCTAGAGAAAAAGGGAATGATGGATTATTTAGATATGATTTTACAATATTAACCCTATGGAAAGTTGATAGAAAAATAAAAGAATTGATGTAATAGGGTATTATAGGAAGTTTACAAAAGTTAAAATGTTGTTCCTGTATAATCTATTTGTTTCTCTCCATTTCTGGATGGATTACAGATCTACTCTTGAAGGGATGAGCCTTCTCGTCTCTTCTCTCCAAATCCCTTCTCTTCTCTCTAAACCCCTCCTCCCAAACTAGCGTTTAGTGCTCCCTTCGGTTTATAATATACTCCCTGCATTACTAAATATAAGCCACTAATCATGATTTTGTAAGAATTAAATTATTATTATTATTTGCCTAAATTCCTCTCTAATCATCCTTTCAAAAATTTGAATTATTATTTCACGAGTAACAACGATGACTTATAATTAATGATAAGAAAAATTAATTAAAATGACTTATATTCAATAATGGATGGAGTATATGACTTTAAACCATCAAATATATTTAGATTTACTAAATTTTACAAGCATTCATTGAATTTTTTTTTATTTTTATACTTTTATCGTTATGATTGTTTTTACCTCTAATTTCTTCGATAATTTGATAGAGGACCTTTTTTTATATATATTTTACTGAGTCAATGTATTTTTTTATTTTTAATATGTGTAAAAAAAATTAAAACAACCTATATTTTAATCTACCAATAGTGGTATTTATTAAGAGTGGAAAAATTTTAATTTCTTGGACTTATGTTGAAGCATTAAATTGAATAGTATTCAAATGAGATGAAGATTAAGATTAGCATTGGGTTAACGATCATTAGATATAAGTCATTCAGGTTAATTTTTCTGAATATTAATTACTCCTTCCATCACCGTTACCTGCGTGGGATGGGGCGGGCAGGTCGCGGACCTCACCCCTATTATTAGCAGTATTATTTAAGTTGAAACCACCGGCAATGAACACCAAGTTGGTGTCAATGCCAGACATTCTCTGCTTAAACAGTTCTACCTTTTTTGTTTTTTCATTTAATTTTGAATTTTTTCTTTTTAACTTTCCAAGTGATTCATAAGGCTCCAAATCAAAATATTCTTGACTTGATTAGATACACATTACTAATCTTTATCCGAATGGCTATTGTTGACGTGTGCTCACCTCTAATCCAAAGGCTATTTTTGGCTTGTACACAATTTTTCCTTCAACTTTCCATCCATTGAACACGTTTTTAAGCAAATAATGATCGAAATATCCACAACGACATTTTTTTTTTCTCGAAAGCCTATAAATACCCAATCTTTTATACCTTTCAAATTCACAAAAATTCACTTTCAATCCACTCAACATATTTTTCACTTAAAATTATCTTTTCATATCCATTATAAAGTTTTAAAAGTTTAAGATAAGTAACTTGAGTTTAGATTTAGTAAAATTTTTCTTGGAGTAAAATATTAAATCAAAGTAAAGTTAATTAAAAAATATATTAGAATTAGATGTTTGGAAATTTTAAAAAGTCACCTTGAGATGATGAGGGGTTTGGCATTGATCCTGCCACATTTGTTAATAACAAATTATTAAAATTACATAGGAGGGAATTTGTTTATACAAACCTCCTTAGAAAATAAATTACAATAAAAATAAAATAATGGAGATGTGTTTTTTGAAAAATTACAAATAAAAAAAATTACACTTGAGTTCAATTTGTTTTTTTTTTTTTTTTTTGCAATATTCAGATTAGTTTATACACACCTCAACAATTTGCATTACATGATGGAGCTCCTTCTCCATAATAAACTAATTCCTTTTCTTCCACCATAGGATCCATTTTTTTAGCCCTATTTCTGCTTTGATTCAATCAGAAACACACATGAGAACTTCCGGTGTGTTTGACTTGGGTATAATTTACCGCTTTATTCTTCACATTATTATTATTATTATAGTAGTAATGTGACATTTAAGTTAATAATTGTAAATCTTCAAACTATGGAGGTGATAAATGAAGCTTTATAAACAAAAAAAAAAGAAAAAAATAGAACATACAATTCCGAAAAGAAGATTACCCGGATATTCAAAACAAAGGAGAAAAAATTTCATGCACGTTGCGCCCTTGCAAAGGCGTAACTTACTTAATGGTTAGAAAGTGAAACTTAAGGTTGCAAGTCGTTGGATTCGGACTCCTTTCCTTGAGCTTCAACTTACAAATGGAATGCCTGGCATAGATACACCTTCAGACACTTACAAATGGCAGTCTAAAGCACTTCTATAATAATTCTGAGAGGACGGAGAATAGACTCAAATCTGATTACAAAAACAGTGCAAGTTCCAAATGAGTTATATAACCCATCAGAAGTTTTATTAATTGACTTATTATTAAAGGAGAATAGATGCCTAATTCGTATGTAATTCCTAATATTAAAGAATTCAAATCACATAAAG